>JAJOZX010000576.1:895000-950000 GCA_023014485.1 Bathynomus jamesi | reverse complement strand
TGTCTCAATATCCAATCTTTATTCTTCGACAAATTTTCTTTACTGTCAAAAGTTTCATTTGCTTTGTAATTGGTTTAGAGTTTGTGATGAATATATTATTTTTGTAAAAGGCTTATAATTATCCCCCTACACGAATTGACAGAGAAATAAGAATATATACAGTATAATCAGTGATATATATAACCTTGGGTTAAATCTTATGTGATGTGGTTTAAATGAAAACAGGCTAAAATAAAGGTATAATTCATAGCATAAATATAAAGAAATAAACCACGTCATGTTACAATATATAAATAATTATATATATATATATATATATATATATATATATATAGAGAGAGAGAGAGAGAGAGAGAGAGAGAGAGAGAGTGTTCGCCGATCTTAGTTTGTCTTATTTTTACTGAAAATTTTCAGTTAGACAGTCATTTATTTTATTTGCCCATATATTTTATGTAATGAAATAAAAACTATCCCTATTAAATACATATTTTAAAGTCACAAACAACGAACTAATATTTACACAATACATTTCCCTACCCTAAACTGTAGAGCTTTAACTGGAACAGAATTATGCTATATACGTAATACAGGGTTGTGCATAACCTTTTGCTAGGGCGTACAAACCAAAGTAAACAAAGATACAACAAAAAGTGGCATACTATTTGAAAGCTTTATTCAAACTGAAGACAAAAACTTATCAATATCTCGTATGCTTCCCATTAACCTCACCCACAGCTCTCAGACGTTCCAGGGTATGATTTCGGCAAACGCTTAAACAAACCCCTGTCACGTTCAAGTTCTCAGAGGAGAGTGTGAATGTGTTGGAGGAGGACCTCTTAATAATATCGGCTGGAACCAAGTTCCTGCTACATCAGATCTTCCACTTTGTCCTTGAAAATCGTTCCAAAGTGCTCCGCTACATTCAGATCAGGGGAATTTCCTGGCCAGTGTGTCCAATCAAAGAAATCAATTTCATTGTCTCTCATTAGATGTTGGGTAGCATTTGCTTGTTGGCATGGGGCACTATCATGACGATTAAACCACTTCCAGGTGTCTATTACATTTTGTGGATCTGAAAGAAATGGAATGACATTTTTTGTAAGAATAATCTGCCGATAATACACATATCACATGAAGCGCCTTCTTTGATCACCTACATCATTTTGACAGCAGTGAAACAAATGAATATTCCAGTGCGGCGATGTGGTTTTGTTTTTTTGGCAAAGCTCTTGGTAATGCTCATGGTTTTCAATATTTTCTAGGGAAAGTGACCACTAAGGACGGAGCATCCAAATGAAAAATTCATCACTTGGAGCTAGGTGCATGAAATCATCTTCATCCCACAGACTCGGATAATCGCAGAACCAAAGTTGATTCCCAATACTTGTTTGGGATATCATTGGCTTTGAGATCATATGGAAAGGCTTTAATCCTTGCCTCGTGTAATCGTTGAATCGTTGACCAATGAACAGCCTTCTTTCGCTTCTCCAAGATGATTTTGGCAATTTGAATGCAGCTTCGTTGTCTTTTGCCACTGCTTCATTCACAATGACTTTGCTCTCCTGCGACAGCTTTTCGGGACTGACTTCACTATATTTTGTCAAGCATGAGTCGTATCCCTTCTTCCAATTGTCAGTCACCCACCTTTCACTGCGATAAAGGTTTTGAGCGATCCACTTCCAACTGATAAAAGTTGCACCTGTTTCCCTCGTTTCTCAATAGGCATTTGCTCAAATTTGGTCTACCACACCAAATGTCTACCATCTCCAACGACACCAGCCATCGTAACCTTCAGTTATTGATCTGAAATCATAATGGAATTATCGATTAAATCATATATAACACATCTACTTTGGCTATCCAGTAAAGTTTACACCCCTCTGGCAAAAGGCTATACACAACTCCGTACACTAAAATCACTAATAGTACAGTATGTATGAACAGACATTAATAAAGTAACGTATTTCGTTTGGTCACTGTTACAAGACATATTTATGGAGGAATTTATATGCACTCTGCGTACAATTGCAAAATGTTTGGACCTCACACGTGGTTGTCCATATACATATTTTCTTTATTAGATCTCTTTCAGCCATGCAAAGATAGTAATAAGTTCAAGTTCATTTGATGCATTATTATTATTATTATTATTATTATTATTATTATTATTATTATTATTATTACAGTATTATTCCAAACTTTATACTATATATTAAGACTATAGGTAACTAGTAAATCCAACATGGTTATTACTTGCCATGAAGGGAAAGGATACAAGAAGTGCATGATCTGAGTTGAAGAATTAAAAACTTCTCTCGCGATATCTTCATTGCCTGTCCTTCCTACATTTTAAATAACATCATACTACAGGACTATGTCTTTGTAAGCGTTGATCAGTGAAGTTCAGTGACATTGAGTCTGATTGCAATGGGATGGGGTCAGAGCTGGGCAGTATTTAAATACATTTGTATTTAAATACGTATTTAAATACATTTGTGTATTTAGAACTGTATTTATAAATACATTGTTTTTCATGTATTTAAATACAGTATTTAAATACTTTAATGAGTATTTAAATACAATGTATTTAAATACTCAAAATATAAAAATGTAAATACTTTTACTGGTTTAATACACGTTCTGTACTAGCACAGTACGACGCGTCGACAGTGTAGTACAGCATGGTTCATGTTTCAACGTGTCAGTTCAATCAGTTGTGTGCCACTCTTAGTCGAAAGCGGTTGATTTCTTTATCGTGTGCGTGTCATGGCTTAGTGAATTAGTGAATGCATATGTTAAAATTTGTATGTATTTAAAATGTATTTACAAATGTATTTAAATACAATTGATGTATTTTGTATTTAGTATCTAAATACATTCGTAAAATGTATTTAGTATTTAGTATTTAAATACATTTCTCCCATGTATTTAGTATTTAGTATTTAAATACATTCAATGTATTTATTGCCCAGCTCTGGATGGGGTACCGTCCTCTTCGTCCAGATGATGTATCAAACCGTGGAAGTTCAATGACATTGAATCTAATTGCAATGGGATGGGGTACCGTCCTCTTCGTCCAGATGATGTATCGAACCGTGGTTCGAATTCCACGTAAAGCTGTAGGTCCCCTCGTCATATGACTTTGGATGTTGCGAAGGAGGTTAAACAACCCCATCAAATAAAAAACAACCTGCTGCAACGGACACTGTTCTTCTGAACTCTCTGTCTGACCGCATGCCTCCTCCTTTAAGGAGAGCACGCAGTACCTGACTTTCTACATATTCTCATTCCTTTTCTGTCCAACTCTCTAATGCAAAGGTTAATCGGTATTTTCAATCTTTCATCTACTCAACAGGTGAACTCTGGGACAATGTTCCTCAAAACATCTTTCCCCCTGTCACTGACCTCCAATCTTTCAAATGCAGTTTATCCAGGCATCTCGAAAACCTTGGACCTTGATTTTGACTTTATTCTTCTTCTCTTTGTGGGGAGGGGGGGGCGTTTTCGCAGGCGTTTGCCCTTGGTCCCTCTTTCTTGCATAAAAATAACGAAAATGGAACGTCTTCTTCGTTTTCCACTTTCGATTTAAACTTCACGGAAGGTTGGTTGGGTTTGGTACGAGTATGTAATAAAAGTGAAATAGTATGAATCTGAATTGATTCATAACTTTCAAATAGATCCATAAGATAACTTTATTATTTATATAATCAGTATAATTTTAGCTACGTATAATAAAAATAGGGTTCAGGCGAGTTTCTGCCAAGCCGTTCATATGGAAAACAATAGGTCCCTATTTGAAAAACAAAAATGACTGTGTAGGGTAGTTATCTATCAAATAAGATAAATAGATAATCGAACTTTTATCTTCCTCTTTCAGGAAAAGGAACTTGTAATGACAGATATGTAAAATTATTACATTTGCTCGTACTAAATCTGTAATTAAAGCTACTTCATTCTCAATGGATCGGTTACTGTCGCGTGTTTAACATTTCAGAATATGGATTTGACAATGTGCTTTGCTCCACAATTCCTTCCCATTGTTCCGGACTAAATCTCTCCGATGATGCAATTTGCTGACATACTTTTGGTGTTATATAATTTTGAACGTGTTTTTTAATTGGTATTACGTTTCCTGCACGCTTTTGTGGAGTAAAAATAATATTTAGTAATGTGTGTGTGTGTATATATATATATATATATATATATATATATATATATATATATATATATATATATATATATATATATATATATATATATATATATATATAGGGTGGGGCACGGGAACCAAGTGTTTTTGGAATAATCAGGAAATGATATTTATTTTTGTAAAGAAAATATATTGGTAGAACAACATTCGTAAGAACATAGCATTTCATGTCATAATAATCATGTACCGAAAATTATATCTGGCATATGATGTCCTTGGCCGTCGACGCATTGTTGAAGGCGTTTACGAAAATTGGCCTCCACTCTTCCCAGCAGGTCTCTGTTGATTTGGATGATTTGTTGACGGATCGCTTCCTTCAATGCATCTAATGTACGGGGCTTGTCCTCGTAGACACGTGACTTGAGGTACCCCCATAGAAAGAAGTCACATGTGGACAAGTCAGGGGACCGAGGGGGCCATGCAATGTCACCAAATCTCGAAATGAGATGGTTGGGAAACAGTGGGCGAAGAACAGCCATTGACGCTCTGGCGGTGTGTGGCGTGGCCCCATCTTGCTGAAACCACAAATGTCGACGAGCAATACGCCTTCTTCGTAACTCAGGGATGAAAAAGGTGTTCACCATCTCAATGTAACGCCCAGATGTTATGGTAACGGTAACCCCATTTTGTTCGAAGAAATAGGGACCGATGACGCCAAACTTTCCCACCGCGCACCAAACTGTAACCTTAGGGCTATGCAGCGGTTTTTCATGGAGTTGTCGCGGATTTTCAGCAGCCCAATACCGACAGTTTTGATTGTTGACGGCCCCATTAAGGTGGAAATGGGCTTCATCACTCATTACCACCATCATGTTTTCATTCTGCTCATAAAGTGCAAGCATTTCCTGTGCAAAATTCAGTCGTTGGGGGCAATCGTTTACATTCAATTCCTGCACCATCGCTAACTTGTATGGGTGAAAATGTAATTCTTCATGCAAAATCCGTCTAACAGTACGATTGCTGATTCCGAGTGCAGCTGAATGTCTCCGAGCAGAGCGGCCTGGGCTTTGCAACATCGCTTGTCTGACCCTTTCAACGTTCTCTGGAGTACGCACAGAGCGTTGCGGCCCCTTCGGTTTTGTTTTCATTATTGAGCCTCCTGTTCGAAGATTGTTAACCCAACGTAAGATTGTGTCACGAGCGGGAACAGAGTCATTTCGATGAATGTTGAATCTGCGGCGAAACGCACGCTGAACTGCTGTCACTGACTCGCCACTCCTAACAAAATGATCATACGCGAACATGCGGTGTTCTAACGTCCACTGCTCCATGATGGCACCTGAAAGATAAAGGTGAGTGTTAGTTAAAGTTAAATGCTATGAACCCAGGAATGGAATGCTACCTACCGCACGCCCCTCCCATTCCTAATGGCCGATTACTAGCTATTCAAAAAACACTTGATTCCCGTGCCCCACCCTGTATATATATATATATAGGGCGTCCCAAAAAAATGTATACACACTTTAAATAATTATAAAGGCAGTGTTTATTAAAATACATTTCATTTTCAAATGTAATAGAATCTACAGACATTATTTAATTGTTTTGTCAACGCCTGTTTTCAAACTGACGTCCGTTCTGGTCCAGGCACTGCTGATAACGCGAAGCAATGGAATCGCAAACATCACGAAACATTTCGTTTGGTATTTGCGTGCATTCTCGTTCAATGGCTGCTCTCAATTCAGCGACTGTTGCAGGTTTTATAGCGTAGACTTTGTCTTTTAAGTATCCCCATAAAAAAAAGTCTAGTGGTGTGAGGTCTGGTGAACGCGGAGGGTATTCTACGAAACCCCTTCGTCCAATCCACATCCACATCGTGCCAAGTACCACTCGCAATACTCCACTCTTCGGTCCGGATCATCTTCATTAATAGCATGGACTAATCTTGGAATGTAACTTTTCCATTGACAGCGCTTCAAAATGAGTTGGACAGACGATTCTGAAATTCCTACCTCGCTTGCCGCACAGATTTTCTTGGACTTTGGTGATACGTTTCCAGTACTCTTTCTTGCTTTGTGGGGCTTGTCGATGTCCGTGGTCTTCCGGAACGCTTCTTGTGGACATTCTGAACAGTTCCATCGGCTTCAAACTTATCTCTAATTCGAGTGATGGTACGTCGCGTTGGTGGATCTGTTTGAAACTCCCTCCTAAACTGTCTTTGCACTTCAACTGCGTTTTCACACTTCCAGTAGCATTTTAGAATGAATTTCCTTTGTTCAAAGCTTAGTCTGACTGCCATTATTAATTCTAATGGGTTTAACTTGGAAAGAAAGAAACATCAATTGAGCTATCAGCTGTTAAAGTGTGTATACATTTTTTTGGGACGCCATATATATATATATATATATATATATATATATATATATATATATATATTAATATATATATATATATATATATATATATATATATATATATATATACGTACAGGGTGGGCGGAAAGTAGCTCCCTATTTTGGATTGGTAAAAAAATACGTATATTATCCATTTATTTCAGAAGAAATAATATGAAAAGGTAGGCATACATGGTAGGTTTTCTCTAAAATTCAATGTGGGCTCCAACTCTTTCCACCAGCTTCTGGAGCCGCCCAGGAATGGCGTCCACTGACTTTAGCAGGAACTCCGGCGGATGGAGGACATGACTTCCTGAATTCGGTCCTCCAGTTCTTCCAATGTCCTCGGTTTGGTGCAGTAGACTTCTTCCTTTACCCACCCCCAAAGAAAGAAGTCGCACGGTTAACGCTGAAAAACGGCAGAATCGGTTCAGTGTAACGGTGTGGTGTGGTATGACCTCAGATCAGGTTGTGGGCCCGTTCCTTCTGCGCAACACCATGAATGCTGAGCGGTACCTTGCTATGTTGCGAAACGAGGTCTGGCCGGTTGTCAGCACATGGGAGAACATCGACGATCTGATATTTATGCAAGATGGCGCCCCTCCGCACTTCGCTCTTGTTGTCCGTGAGTGGCTGGATGCCCACTTCCCTGGGCGTTGGATGGGTCGTCGTGGTCCACATCAATGGCCAGCCAGGAGCCCCGACTTGACACCGTGCGACTTCTTTCTTTGGGGTGGGTAAAGGAAGAAGTCTACCGCACCAAACCGAGGACATTGGAAGAACTGGAGGACCGAATTCGGGAAGTCATGTCCTCCATCCCGCCGGAGTTCCTGCTAAAGTCAGTGGACGCCATTCCTGGGCGGCTCCAGAAGCTGGTGGAAAGAGTTGGAGCCCACATTGAATTTTAGAGAAAACCTACCATGTATGCCTACCTTTTCATATTATTTCTTCTGAAATAAATGGATAATATACGTATTTTTTTACCAATCCAAAATAGGGAGCTACTTTCCGCCACCCTGTATATATATATACAGGGTACTTCATTTTTTCATTTGTTGTTTTCTCTTTCTCGTCTTGCGCGGAATATCTCCTATACAAGCGTCGTTCTTTACGTTATTTATACTGCGTGTTCTTTGCAGTTGAATGTATATATATATAATATATATATTTATATATATATATATATATATATATTATATAATATATATATATATAATATATATATTATATAATATATATATATATATATATATATATAGTGCAATATCAGAGATAGAAAGGAAATAATATGTTTCAGACGTGTTTCAAAATTTCAAAGGTATATTTCAAATTTCATTGTTTGGTGACGAAACATCTTACGGTGTTTTGAACCAAAATTATTGCTTATTCGTTTTAATTTATTTATTTATGGGTTTTGTTAAAACTTAACAAATGTTTTTCGTTCCAATTTGACGTGAGAAAAAATGTTATTCTCGGCATTACACACGAATGCTTTTATCTATATAAAAACTAACTTATTTTAATGTTACAAAATCCTTTGATTAAGTAATTCGAATTTCTTTAATAAAAAAGGAATTAATTACTCAAGCGGAGTTTACTTTTTCCTTATAACTTTTTATGCATTTACGCGTGTGTAAGTCTTCATTCGTAGTACAAAGCACGTAATGGAAGGATAACTTTCATTTTCCGCTTATACGCTATTCAGCCACGCAGTATTCAGTCATTTCCTTCTGTCAGACGCAGAATGATGTTATTCCATTAATATTTAATGACGAAACTATAGGCAAAAACAGCCAGTAGCAGATCCAGGGGGGGAGAGTGTCATCATGCGCATGTGACACCCCCTGACGGTTTCAAAAACAATTTTTTTGTGTTCTAAACTAAAGATAAAAATGGAAAAATGAATTGGGGAAAAAATCACCTCAGATGGATCTAGAATGCATGATTTTGCACCATATTTACCAAATTTTTCAGGGGAAGTATACCCCCCAAACCCCAATAGCTTTCTTCGCGGCTTCGTCGCTCAGTTTCCATGTAGTGGTGACGCTCCCCAAATAAATTTCTGGATCCGCCCCTGACAGCACTCGGTATAAGAAGTTTCACTGTTTATCTAACCAGGAAGAGAAACTGTTCAAAATGTCACCAATTTTCTTATCACCATTTGCCTTTACGCAATTCGAGATGTTTCGGAAGTTAACGATCTTCGTTTCGATTAAGATGAAGACGCAGCGTACCTCCAGATCTCTTCTTTCAGCGTCCCTTCGCACACCTTACTTACCTTCCGCGTGTTTCAGAGCCTCCTGAACGCTCGTTCAACTTTTAAACTGATTATGATATAGCGGTCGTTCTTTCTACATAAATTACATGCCACTGCACGAACCACTCAACAAACTGGTAGGAATCAGTAGAGGAAAGAGTGAATCAAAATATGAAATAGATTTTATGTTCTTCGTAATACTTAAATGTTGCTCCACTTTCTCTTTACATTTATACGTGTTTATTCATTCCTTTCACTGTATATATTTCGCCTTACTCGCTTTTGTTAAAGGGTCTCCCTCGACGCGGAACTCAGTTAGACAATGGTATTTATGAGTTAGAAAAATCAAATAGTACTGAAAATACTTATTAGATTGAAAATCACGCTTCAGAAGCGGTTGTCTTTTTGACCAAAGTAACAGAGAGCAGTTACGTATATGTCCAAAAGTGAAAGAAAGCACTCCACGTTGCCAAATACATCATGTTGCTAGACGAGTCACATAACCGGTGTTGCTTCTGTGTATCTCATTTTTACATATTTTACCTACAAAGAATAACACGTTTATATAATATATATATATATATATATATATATATATATATGATACACACAGACCGTGCATGGAACAAGGAACTCTTCTGGGATAATTAAATCCACTATAGTCCGAATAAGTAATGGTAAATGACAAATACCATAGTTTTTCTTTTTCATGATGCAAGTCTCTCGCAAAGAGGTCCCATAAATATAGCTTCCTTCACCAGCTATCTACAAAGCAGATGGGATCCAGCTTTGGGACATGGATCTAGGGTTTAAAGCAGCCTAGCCCCACTACATTTAGAACCTCAATATAAGTAAAAGACTCGTTGCATTCACGTCGGATTGAATAAATCAAAGAAAAAGGGGTAACTATTATATTTTTAGCCAAAACCAAAACTTAAACCTCAACTGGCAGAATTGAGCGTCCACTTTTCAAGGCACATAACATGGCCGTTTCATGATGGGATGTTCCATGCACGGTCTGTGTGTATCATAAAAAACTCAGGGAACCATTCTGAGTTCATTCCCATATATATATATATAATATATATAATCATCGATGCCTTCATTGTGTAAGTATGAGGAGTTAAACATCTTTTAACATATATATAAGGGGTGGCAAGCAATGATTGCGGCCCCCCCCCCCTGCACAGATGAAACTATTAGAGGTACAAAAAACTGATTGTTGCATCTTTTAGACAATTTAATTCTACGTCTAAACAAAACCACTCAATAGTTGGTGTTGCCTCCTTGTGCTTGGCGGACGGCTTCAAGTCGGTAAGGGTAGGAGGTGAGGAGAAATTCGAAAAGGTCAATGTCGTACTCAAGATTTCGGAGGATTGTTTCGATGTGCTGCTCCATGGTCCGGCGGCAGAATCGGGTGGCTGGTGGTTCAGCAAGCATCAGGGATTCCACTCTGTCTTTCAGGATGGATCCTGAACGATTCTGCCACCGGACCATGGAGCAGCACATCGAAACAATCCTCCGAAATCTTGAGTACAACATTGACCTTTTCGAGTCTCTCCTCACCTCCTACCCTTGCCGACTTGAAGCCGTCCGCCAAGCACAAGGAGGCAACACCAACTATTGAGTGGTTTTGTTTATACGTAGAATTAAATTGTCTAAAAGATGCAACAATCAGCGTTTTTGTACCTCTGTTAGTTTCAACTGTGTGGGGGGGGGCAATCATTGCTTGCCACCCCTTATATATATATATATGTTTTCTTCGTTTAACAAATAAATCCGTCATTTTAGAAATGAGATTAATGTGATGCGAATAAAACCCGAAACAGGAAATTTTTAAACAAAATTTAAAAAAAAAAAAAAGTCTCCCCAAAAACTAATTTTTATTCAAATCCTGAAATTGAGTAAAAAGGAATAAAGCTTTTCTGAGTTTCCTAAAATGATATTTGAACGTTTAATTTTAAAGTAAATTCAGTTTCATCCGAAAATATTATAAGGAAAGTCAAATTTTTTTACTGAATTGAAAAGGATTTACGAGAATTTAAATCCAAAAATAAAAAATAAAAAATAATGATAAAATTTATGTTAAATAAAGGATTAATGTGGTTGGGGTCCATCTTGTGACATTAAGTATTAATCTATAGATTAGTGGACTCGGAATTCGACTCTTTTTGACCTCCTTCAAAAGTACAAAGAGAGAACGCAAAAGATAAATTGCATTTCAATATTTCATGGCTTATAAAAGAAAGTTTAATATCATCGTTCTCTATTATTATAATATTAATACTAATAATAATAATGACGATGATACTACTACTTCTACTACTTACTACTAATAATAATAATAATAATAATAATAATGAACTCTTAAAGAGAATCTTATACCAAAGTAAATAATTGGTACCTCGAAATATTCTTTCAGTGAAGAAATTATTTTTTTTTAAAATTTTATTTATTCATTTCTCAAGTAACAAATTAAATCCACTTTCTTTCATTTCTTTCATTTCTTTCTTTCATTTCTTCTTTTTCAATTTTACTAAAAGTTCATTTCAATTAAGATATTTTTCTATATAATTTATCGACATTAATTGGCCTATTTAAAGGTATTTCCTTATTTTCAAGTTTATCATCACAAAAATTTAATTTAAAAGCGAAAATGTACCAAAAGAAGGCGACATTGCTACTAAATTAATTTTCTCTAAAGAATAAAACAGTGTAAAACTGATATTTATTTGAGGCAATAATAAAGTTAATGAAAATGAAGTCTGTATAATCATTTTTTATGCTAAATATTACGCATTAAATTCCAGGTAAACTTTTTGTTATTTTAGTACTACAGACTCTGTTATTATGCTTGTGCTACTCTCAGTTTTGTTTTGCTTTCGCATCGTGAAACGGTCTTACCACTCCAACGTCATCCTATCGACTTGGAAAACACTCGACAAACAAAACAACTCCGACATGTCGAGGTGTTGGACTTGAAATATGTAAAAGATTTATACATATTCTTTAAAATGAAATCTCTAGAAACGATTACATTGCTGTGAAGAACGGTTTGAAAACGTAAACATCAAATAACTTGAAGCATCAGACATCAAATACTGCCAAAGAAGAATAGAAATAGCTTTATACTGAATTACTGTTTACATGACAATTCCATGGGTCCTCATATGCAGTGTTTATATATATGTTATTTATTTTTCTATTTATATTTACATGCAGATACCCAGACATACAAATTCTCTCTCTCTCTCTCTTAACATTTCATCATCAAATTTACACTTGACTGACAACTCTGAATTTTTTTTATTTATTTACAAAGAAGAAAATTCAAACCTCTAACAAGCCAAAATATTTTGATACACCAGAGGGAGTTTGTGTGATGCGAGAATGGACGAATATATATGAAATTACACTCGCAATACAACCTTATCATCATTCAGTTTACGAGGTTTCATTATATTATTAAGAACATAGTGTGCAGTGTCATTAGGCTCGAAGCTAGTATGAAAAATGGTACCAATATTAGTACGGTCATTATCGTACGCCCGGCAGCTTCACTTACCCAATATAGCGACACTTTCACTCTCCACGAGTGACCATGAGACATCTACTCCCGTTCATTGATCTTTGCATCTTCAAATGTATATAGATTTACAAAACAGACTAGCAAACGACATAATTTGGAGGGCAGGGGGGCATCCGTTTGCCATGGATATGCCAAACTACTCTAAATGTTCATTCAGGCTCTAGACGTTTACGATGAATTAATTAACCATCCTTCTTTTGTCACCTTGAAGATGATGAATCAAAATCGTAATAGCATGGAAAGTGTTTAATGACTTGTTGCATTATTGTTTATTGACGGTGAGCTGCTCAATAGGGTGGAGCGAAAAATACTTTTTTTCTAGTATGAAGTTCTAATAGTAATTAAAAGTTGCATTTAGGGGACGATATATACCTGCCAAAATATGAGTTCATTTGTTTAATATTTTCAGCTGCCACCAGGGGGCTAAAGTTAACACAATTTTGGGTAAAAAGGAAAAAAATGCTTCTATTTTAGGTTTATCAAACTATTATAAAATTTTATCTTAGAATTATATAATAGTTTGATTAAGATTCTTATATGATAAGAATTCGTTTTGTAAAAATGCCTTTTCATATGCTTAATATCTTCAGCTGCCACAAGAGGGCTGAAGTTAACTTAAAAATGACAATTAAGTATGATTCTGTATTTACTTGAAAAAGGGAACAGTAATAAATTAGGATGTCTCTCCTCCTTTATACTGGCTTGAGACAGTTGAGAAACGTTATTTCGTGCCTTAGCGGAGTTACCACCCTTTCCCCAACCAATCTCCCTCTAGAAAGGGTTTTTGCTGAAGACTATTTAGTAATTTGCTTTTGTATCAAATTTTGGCTGTTTTTTCCTTGATTCTAATGTAGCACGAATCCAACCGTCTCTGTTTGTAGGTCCGCAGACTGATCCAGCAGCGTCTGTAACGAGCTTGACGCATCTCTCTACGGCTTGTGTATGACATGGAAACTGAAATAATTCTGAATGAAGAGTAGTAACATGTTTGATGCATGATTCAATATCATCAAGAGAAACTCCATTGGTTATCGGTGGTTCTGCTATCTGAAAATCTTGCCACATAATGAGATCTGTATAGTCTTTGGCATAAAAATTTATTTCTGGCACCTTAAAATACCTGATAACATCTGTTTCTTGAATGCATGCCCTTGCTTTTATGATACGCCTAAATCCCAACTGACGCACATGCTCCCTTTCATCAGCTATCATTGCAATGAGAATGTTTTCTTGATTTGCGTAATATGCATTTCGCTGAATGACTGAGTCATGTACTCTCTTAAGCTCTTCACGGAGATACCGGCTTCTTGCAATCATATGCCACATATGTTTAACACCATATTGGCATAATGGTTTACGCTTTATCTGAAACCACATTGGTGCATATACCCTAACAATGAAAGTAGCTAATTCTTGTAAATTGCCTGAAGGATTCTCTGTGCTTGCATATAACCACAGTCCTGTTTGCTGTGGTGAGCCACCTTGAATGTGATATATTGCCTGGACTCTTATGACTAAGACTCTTTGAGAATGTTCCACTTGATATAGCCTTGTGAATTTCAAGAAGGTATTTCTGGTCAGTACTTATGTCATCTACATCAACTTCACACATGTCCTCTTGAATTTCAATGGGTTTGAAGTTAACTATGGGAAGCTTTTCACAGTCTGAAAGTGCTCGGCCAATTTCTCCTGAAAATGCTCTTGGTCCAGTAGTGGTACCATCCAAGTGATGAAACAGATGGCGCAATGGAAGTTCATTAAGGTGTAAAAGGCATATCAGCCACTGCAATGGCTTATTAAAGGCTTCTTCCAGTAATCTTATTGTGCCTCCAATATACCAGTGTTAACCACTGTCGAATCACAGCCAACTGCAACGATATTCCCTATATCAACATTCCTTTCTTTCAAGCAATTCACTAGCGCTGTGCAAATGTATTTAGCTTTGCCACTGGAAGGTGTCACATGTGCAAAGTACAGAGAGTGTGGTTCAGATATTATGCTGATATGCTCTTCGCGTTTGGTTCTTTGGTGGTTAGAGCCATCACTCTCCTGGACTTGAATCATTGTTTTATCCTTTCTGCCATCAAAGTATAATCCCCGCATGGTTTTTGGCTCTCCTATCTGTTGTAGTTCCTTTCTCTGTTTTTGTCTTTCACGTCTTAGCTTACTTCTGTCTATAATATTCCCTTTGTCTTCGGGAGTAACAATTTTAAGATCTGCCAATACTGCAGAAGCAATAGCAGCCCCAGCTCTGTCCGACATTTTAAATCTATCACAAGTAATTGCTAATGAAGGCAGTGGCTCACGCATCTGTTGTTCTGATATTACATATTAAGTCGAGGTTGTATCTTCCTCATTATCTTCAGATATCTCATCTAGTTGTTGAAGTTCATTGTCTCTGTTTCGATTTGTAAGTTGGACGTATTGGTTATAGCAGCTAGTTGTTTGTGAGGATTCCAGACGTGCTTTTTCCATTTCCTTTCGATGTTCTCTTGCTTGTAATCGTCTTGTGTGTGCTATGTCAATGCTTCCTATCACCATTATTCTGCGTGTTCGTTGGTCATTTAAAAAATCCTGCTCTTTTGGAGGGACTTTCTTACTCTTTTCACATGAGCATCTCCTAAACTCCTTACATTTGCAGGTGCAGATGTCAAACAAAGTGCATTTTGAAGAGTTTTCAAATTCTTCAAGCTGATTTTTGTACTTAGGCTGATCCTTGCGTGACTTGTATGGCTTTAATAAGGACCTGTATTTATCATGGTACACTCGCATCATCTGTAAAACGCGTGTATGTGAAACTATTGGCAAAGAGGCCTTCTTCCAAATATTTTCTACCTTTTTGGAAACTGCCTCTGCTATTTCAGAAAATGAAGGCTCCTTGTTATTCATCTGCTCCTTCACTAAATGTTTTGTGAACAGGTAATCTTTCATAATGCAGTTATAAGTTGGTAGTTGCATATCACTCATCTCACAAGGTACTCCAAATATGGCACACTTCATATGTTTTCTAGTGAAATGTTTATATTTAGTATTTGATGCCATAATATTTTTAAGAAAAATTCACAATCACAAAATATCCTGTAACATCAAAACATTATATAATTAATATATATAATATAATTATTTTATAAGTATATATAATATATTATATAAATAAACTAAAATTATATAATACATTATAACAAGCATTTTATAATAAAATCAATATTATCTCTATATAAATCACTTTAAAATAAAGTTTTATAATATTCCGATCATATTAAAAAACTCTCCGATCAACTGAGCGACTAGGCCTACTACCTAAGAAGACAAGTGTTAACACACTGTTCTAATGACTCACAGAAAGAAATTCCTTCACACCAAAACCCTCCCCCACAACCCTCCCCAAACCCCCCCCCACAACATTCAGTGTAGTCTCAACATGACTCAGTTACTCTAAATTGTATTAACTTCAGCTCTCTTGTGGCAGCTGAAGATATTAAGCATATGAAAAGCATTTTTACAAAACGAATTCCTATCATTTAAGAATCTTAATGAAACTATTAGATAATTCTAAGATAAAATTTTATAATAGTTTGACAAACCTAAAATAGAAGCATTTTTTCCTTTTTACACAAAATTGTGTTAACTTTAGCCCCCTGGTGGCAGCTGAAAATTTTAAACAAATGAACCCATATTTTGGCAGGCATATTTCGTCTACTAAATGCAACTTTTAATCACTATTAGAACTTCATACTAGAAAAAAAGTATTTTTCGCTCCACCCTACTGCTCAACCTTCTAATTTAAAGTAAACAGGACATTCACTTACTCCATTTTCAACCTTCTTCCTACTATAGATGAAACGCTCATTTCTTTAATCCTTTTCTTTCGTTAAATTCACTAAGACCTTTTAATAGTACGCTTTCGTTTTAAATATATATATCTAATATTTATTCAAGCAGAAATACTTTGATAAGTATATAATTACCTTTGCTTAATTGAAGTAACATTGGTTTACAATTTTTTCACATTGTCTCACGAATGAGCGCAATTTCTGTGATAAAACTCATAAAGGCAGAACGTACAATAAAGCATATATGGAGCACAAGGTCTAATTTATTTCTTTGTCTTTAACAACAAAAAAATCTAGAAATTTCTTTTTAAAAAACTTTATGTAACAGGTGATCTTATTCATTGCTCACGATATAGTCGTAAATAAGACAAAATAGGCGATAGTAAATTACGAAAATTGTTTCACGAGGGGATAATTACATTGCTCAGATTATTTAGTTCATAATTTCTTGGAAAAATTAACTTAATTTTTGTAACATGAAACGCCATTTTAATCTTTTTTCTATTGAACTTAATATAAATGAATGATATTTAATAATATCTGTATAGTGTGTATATATATATATATATATATGAACAATTTTGAGGCGAATTTAAACGCCTGTGAAATGAACGAGCAGAGAGGTTCCTTAAGCCGAAGATACGAGTCGAAGAACATTGAGTACTTTTGTAAGAAGCTAAAGTAAAAACGAACTTACTGAAAATACAACAGATAAGCAAGAAAAAAATAAAACAATAAAATATGTTTGTTCTTGGAAAATACGGTTAATATTGAAGTTAATTTAACCAGTGGATCTTAAATGTGGTAGGCCCTATATGGAAATCATGGACCATTATGGTCCTTATGAAGGACCATAATGGAATTTTTAATTACTTATAATAAACTATGTTTAATAATTAATCACGAGTATGTTCAGTGTTAAATTCCAGGTAAACCTCTAGTAGAGGTAGGGGGCCTTCGAGCCTGAGGTGGATGATTGCCCAACCCACCCTTGGCCTTTTGCGTGAAAAGGGCAAAACTTGGAAGCTGTGAGACGGACAGGGTTGTGTAAATGGGAACCTCGTGATTTGCGTCTGTCTCACTATTGCAATGAGTGTTTTAATAATAAAAAACATTAACTGAGACACCCCAGTCAATGTCTGGGTTCGATATGAACTTATAAAAGTTCAGCTAAGTGAGAAAACGTCACTGAGCAGTAGACAGTTTTGAATTTACAAAACGAACGTCATCTACGGATGTGCGTTTTAATTCTGCTCAAGGAAATGATAAAAGTTGCTGACATCATTCTGCCTACTTATCAAAAGTCTTTCGATGGAATAAATCATTGTATACTAGGAAGAGAATCTGAGTAATGATGAATTTCGCAATATCAGAGGATGAACTGTTTACTTTTCGTTGGAAAATTATATGGTCAAGGAAGTATTTTCTTATATTTACTTTTCAAATTAAGCGAGATCAATTTTCAAAGCATCATAATGTGGTGTAGTTTGGTAACTTGACCATAATATCCCTAATATACTGTAACTGTCTATGTCATTCTGGCCAAAACAAGGAAGCAATTGTAAGTTGGGAAATCACGTAAGTAGTGAACTTAGATTCAATTATTGATGGATAGAAGATAAAATATATAATTTTTAGTAAAGATAAGAAATACGATAAAGAAAAAGTATTGCACTGTAAAATTACAAATTCTGGTTAATGTCAGATCATAAATACTCTGAATATGAATGGAAATTGAAAAGATCAAGGAAACACCATAAAAATAAGGATTAAGAACTTTATACATAATTGAACAGAGAGTAACTAAGGTTTTTGTTCAATTTACACGACAGTGTCTGCATACCACTTTGCGGATTTCAATGTAAAATTCTTAAATCACGTAAGCCACGAGTAAATAAATGATCATGTAAGTCTGTATCTGGCAGCAAAGCATTAAAAATATTTTGGGAGTCTATTTAAACACAAGCAGTCATTTGTATGACAGAAAAGTATAATTTTATGGTCATAAATTTAAAAGAAAAATCACGAAATAAATTTATCAGCATCGAATGAGAGTTTCGTCAAACATGAATGGAAAAGATGTTTTTGGAAGGATGAAGGCGTAAAAATATATGAACATGATGTGGAGTGTTTGAAATTAAAAGCTTTACAGTTTCAGTATCACGTAAAATGTGAAATGTTGAAAGCTTGACTAAAACTGAAGTTAAATGCGAGTCATTTAATAATAATGAGCGTTATAATGCACGAACCTTACTTAATTGAGTTCATTAATTAAGAATTCGGCTTCAGTCGGATGAAATCACGATCCGATTTCAGTTCAGTTCAGAAATATTTCAAATCTTCGCGGTTTTGTTTCAATTCAAAAAAATTTCCGCAGAACAGTTCGGTTATTGGCTCAACCCAGTTCGATCCACATTATTCTTGAAAATTTCTCAAGTTTTACAATATTCGTCTATTGATTAAATTACAGCTTAATACTTTTTTTTAGGCAGGAAGGAGGGGCCAAGGGCGAATGACCGCAAAAACGACCCTCCAAGAGAGGAAAAAAGAGCCATAATCAATGTACAAGTTTTCGAGATGCCGGACACTCTGCGCTTGAAAGAATGGGGTCATAGACAGGGGGAAAGATGGACTGAGGAAGGTTGTTTCAGATTTCACCCGATGAGTACATGAAAGATTGAAAATACTGATTAACCCTTGCGTTAGAGAGTTGGACAGAAAAGGAATGAGAATATGCAGAAAGTCTGGTACTGCGTCTCTCCTTAAAGGAGGAGGCATGCAGTTAGAAAGTTCGGAAGAGCAGTGTCCGTTATAATAGCGATAGTAAAGAGAGAGTGAGGCAACATTGCGGAGAAGAGAGAGGAATTGAAACAGTCAATAAGAGGCGGAGAATTGATGAAACGAAAAGCCTTTGATTCCACCGGTCAAGTAGAACTGTGTGTGTTGGACCACCTCACACATGAGAAGCATACTCCATACAGGACGGAGAAGAACCCTGTACAAGACAGCAAATAAGCAGGGGTGGAGAAACTGCGAAGCCAGTACAGCACACCTAACCTCTTAAAAGCTGTTTTAGAAAGAGAGTATATGTGATCTTTGCAGGAAAGATCACGAGAAAAGAAAACCACAAGAATGTTAAGAGAAGAGGAAGGATTGAGTTGTGTACTGTTGTAGGTAAGGCGATAGTCGTGTGGAAGATTGTGACGAGTTGACAGATGAAGGAACTGAATTTTTGAGGCATTGAAAACCATAAGGTTTTCTCTGCCCCAATCAGAAATAAAAGATCAGAGATCAGGTGCATCATAGCCATACCACGCGAAGCATGGAGTGCCTATTAAGACTGCAGTGGTTCCCAAACTTTTTGAGTCATGACTCCATTTTCACATGAATACCTTCATAATGACCCAACCCTACCTGTACCCCACGTAAAGCCAGTCCCAGTGTTGCCATGTCTTTTATCTATGCACTTTCTGTAATTTAGAAGTACTTGCAGAGTACAAAATTACCCCACTGAAAAAGCCATACTTTAGGAAATGCTGATTAAGAGGGACGCTTTGTGAAGCGGGTGGAGAAGTGAAGAGTAAAATCATCGGCATAGGAATGGATAGGACAGGAAGTGTGACCGAAGGAGGGCAGTTTGGAAATTAAGAATTTGTACTAGACTCTGTCAAAAGCTTTCGATATATTTAGCATAATAGCAAAGTGGTCGCCGAAATTTCGAAAGGAGGATGACCAAGAGTTAGAGAGCTATGCAAGAAGATCGCCAGTAGAGCGTCCCTTGCGGAACCCATACTAACGATCTGAAAGAAGATTGTGAAAAAGAGCGGTGTTTAAAATCTTCCTATTAAGGATAGACTCAGAAACTTTAGAAAGGCAAGAAATCAAAGCAGTTGGACGATAGTTGAAGGGTTGAGAGCGGTCACCCTTCTTTAGGACAGGCTGAATGAAGGCGAACTTCTAGTATAAAGGAAAAGTACCAGATGAAAGACAAAGACGAAAGAGTTTGCCTAGGCAGGGTGTCGGCACAGAAGCACAGTTCTTGAAAACAACAGGAGGGACCCTATCAGGACCGTACGCCTTCCTAGCTGAGGACAGATAGGGCAGAGAAACATGTTTGGAAGAGATTCTAATTTCAGACATAATTTAGTCAGAGGGAAGAGGAGGAGATAGAGGAACAGCACCGGTATCGTCCAGGGTTGAGTTGGAGGCGAAAGTTTTATCATGAGAAGAGACGGCAACTGAGTCGTCGGAATAGAAATGAGGAGGGAAAGAAGAAGTAAAATTGTTGGAGAGGTTCTTGGCTAGGTGCCAAAAAGAATGAGAAGAATTAAAATTTGATTGGTTTTCACCTTTTTGTTTTTATTTTTACTTTTTAAAACTAATCTTTCGGTACACAAAGAAGAATATTTACACCTCTTGAGTGAAAACAGTGAATTGTAAACATTTTCCGAATTCACAAGGAATGGGCGGGCGAAGGAGAGGAATGGATGGAGAAAAGCCCCTACTCGTTTTTCGCAACAACCGCGAGAACTGTTCATCTCACAGCGCAAACAACTGCATTAATATTTATGGTATAATCGGACACAAAGGTTAACTTTGTAACAATATTCTCTGTAATTTTTTTTTAATATAATTTCCTTTGAATTTTATGTATGAGATGCACTTGTGAGGATGTTAAGGGAAATAGTGTATTTACAGTATAAAGTCAAACAAAGCTACGGAGCAGTTAGTTATTAAAGGTCATTCGTTAGGTCACGACCAAGTAAAAAGAAGAAAACTTAAATAATTTACATCAAATGTTGAAAACAGCGGATTTAAAACCGTTAAATTGCTCTCGTGAATGTTCATTATCTTCGCCAAACCTCAGTTGGCTTAGGAATAGGCCTAACAAAAAACACGTTTTCATTCACTGAACGAGAATGATGGTACGCGTTTTCCAAAGGTTTCGAGACGACTAAATATCAAATGATGTAACCTAACATCCAAATTTCTTCTAACGAAAGCATACGTAACCTAACCTAGCCCAACTTAATTATACCTACCTTCATTTACCAAGACAACTACTAGGAATTTGATGCATGATAAAAAGAGATTGAAAATATTTGTGGAAATTTTTCCAAAATAAAAAATGTATTAAATAGTTCATCTGCCATTTTTTAGTTTTTGCAATTTCTAAAAGATTAATGCAGAGCGTAACCATACAAATTATTATTATCGATCGAATGACGAAGGTTTCAATAATAAATATGTTGACGATATTATATTAAGAGTTATTATAGATACTGATTCTTTTGATAAATCATTAGGAATTGATTAATAGTAGGAAAAGACTTAATTTCGTAAGATTAATTAATAGAGAATCATTATTGAAGTGTAATAGGGATTAAGCATTAAGTTAGGATGTGTGTTTTACAGGAAGTAAAAGTAAAGCTTCCGTAAATCATTTTAAAATTGTATACATAATAATATATAGGTCTGTATGACCAGAAGATTTCAAATTATAGATTCTGTGCTCTTTGTCCAGTTTTGTGCGGATGTTATTTGAATGCATTTGTGGTTATTACGGGTGTGTTTGCGATGCATCTTGCTCCTGATGAATCATGTACCCAGACCTTATAATGCCAAGTGTTTATAAAGACAAATACATTTACAAAGGATGATGAATGGAAATAGTACATTCGATACGATAAATCATAATGTTGCTTCTTCAAGTACAAATGAACTACGTACGGGAGTCTCATTAATGGGTTGACTCCTCTCTCTATATTAAATAATCGTCTACTTGGTTGAAACAACCAAATTACTTGTCAACCAAACCTAAACAGTTGCTCCAATAATTTAGGTTTGTTAACAAGAAATAAGCTTGGTTAGTAAAATTATCGCATAGTTGAAAAGAACCATTTGGATTGGCTGGCAAATATTTAACCATGTGTTTTGGTTGTTATATTCAAGCGTTTGTCTATGTGTACCCTGTATGTATGGGTATAGGGGCAGAATAATAATACTTTGTAAAACGATTTATTCCTCTTTCCTACCTATAAATAATTTGTGGTCCGAGATTTTATATACAGAGTTAACGGAAGGTGACCAATAACTTCGAAAGGATCTTGATGATGATAACTTCTTGAAATGTTAGAACGAAATGAATTAAAAGACGGGAGACATTGTTTTCAGTAATGAGTGTCATATTCATCTCAGTGGGTTAATAAACAAAAAAACACCCGTTTTGGGGGAGTTGCTAGACCTGTGGAGTTTGTTGAGATGTTATTGCTTTCTCCAAAGATAACAGTCTTAATGCCCATATGATTTATGGTCCATATGTCTTTGTGAACCTCAAAAATGAAGAAGCGGCATCAGTAAATTGCGAAGTATGTCCAAATGCTTGATGGTTAGTTTTGGAGACGTGTATAAACTGTGAGAGGCGTTTCATTACAGAAAGACGAAGGCGCAGTGCACACAAATGAACATTTTCCAGAACGCTTAATTTCCCATAGGTCTCCAATTCAATGACCTCCAAGGTCACCAGATCTGTCCCCTTTTGAGTTTTCTATGGGGTTACCTAACGAAGACGTTTTCGAGAGAGGCCAAGAAGAATTAGTGATTTTAAGAATTTTTTATTATAGCTATCGGCAATATTGAGCCTAAAATTCTACAAGAATTATGGAATTATGGAAAACATTTTGAAAATCTGTAGTGATGTTTAATAAATTTTTAAGATCCTTCGATTATTTGATTTTTGTTTGACATTAATATTACAGCCCGTTTAATTTTTATTTGATTTTTGAAATCACGTGTGTGTGTGTGTGTGTGTATATATATATATATATATATATATATACACACAGTGTGTATATATATATATATATCATAATGATGACCTTTACTGGCTGGCAGAAGATAAATCCCATAAAAAAATGCAATATTCATGAAGGTAATAAACGATATGATTAAACAAACAATAATAAATTTAAAAACTAAAAGTTAGGCGTAAAAGTAAAAATAATACACGAGTAATACTAAAATTACTAATAAAGAGAAACTAACCAAAGTTAAGACTGGAAAATATAAATACAAAAATACACGAAATGAAAAAAAACCAATACTGGTGTTAAGTGGAGCTACAGACAAACATTTTCGTATCAAGAAGTCCATAATCTAAAAGAGATAAAGCAGGACTGACAAATAATTTGAACAACTGGACTGTCTGAATTTTTAATTCTTTACATTAGACTGTATTGATTATATACTGTTACCTCCGGGTGGCTGGAGACATTGTACATGTACATTTGCTTGTACAGACTCTGGAGTTCCTTGTAATCATGGTTGCTTTAGCACAGAAACTTTGATATTGTTTTCTTATATCTGCGTCGTCATTCAAGGAGCTGGTGATAATTTTGGCTCACATGCTTAAATTCTTGTACTTGCTATTTTGGTTACATCTTATTTTGAAGATAATATTATCTGTTTGGTTTGAACTTTTAGAATGGAACTGCATAACCTTAGTTTTAGTAATATTAAAATTAATATCATGGTTCTGTGAATATAATTTGCAAATTTACATAAGATAATCCAGAATATTAACTTAAGGGCTTATTCATACCATATTATCGGCATAGACCAAGTTTTTAGCCGCATGTTATCTATACAAAATCACACTCTTGCCTCATTAAGAGAAGTAATTAATCCATCAATATACGCATTAAACAATAGAAGAGAAAACAATGAGCCTTTTCTAACTCCGCATGAGGAAGCAAATCATTCAGACAATATACTGCCCCATCTAATTATAAAAGTTTGATGGGTGTACCAAAATTTCAGTATACAGTATTTACATAAGAACATTTCTGTCTTCTGATTTTTGAAATAGTACTAAGCTTTGCTCTATCATATGTTTTATATATCAAAGTAGCCACTAAAAAATAATTGAAATGCACTTTAAAAACTGTTCAACGTATGAACCTTAAATCCGAGCAGAAAAAAAGAACTGAACGTACTTTGAATATAAAGTATTTAAAGAGTACACTCGGTAGACCAGAGGTACACCGAGAGTACACTGAAAGGTTTTCGTTAGTCCCTAGAAGTGTACTCGTTGCATTTTTCATCCTTGAAGTACTTCATAGTTTACAGAGTATGTTTAGGCCTCTTTTTTCTTCGTTCGGATCGAAGATGCAAACAGCGGACAGTTTTTAGAGTGCGCTGTTAGTATACTTCAATATACTTTTCGAAACATAAATACACAGATAAGTTGAATAGGGCCTTTTACAACCAAACTTATTAGGAGGCGTCCATAAATAATCATTTAGTCGGCGTAGCAAAAGTTTCACGAGCAGTTATGAGAAGCAGGAGGCAGTACCAATAGGCTTGTAATTATCACTGGATATAATGTCACTATAATTATTTTTGACAAGGGGTGTGATATATACCCTCATAAACTCTGCATGGAAATAAGTGTGAGTAAGCATGGTTGAGAACAACAATGAGATATGAAGATTTACCACAATATTAGCATACTTCAAATGCGCTCTCGACAGGTCATCTTTACTTGGGGAGGAACCTGTCTTTAACTCTTTAATCAGACTCTTAATTGTAATCACTGATGTTCCTGTATTTTCACTGAGCCTTCCTAATGACGTTCCATTGTAGCCTACATTAAGATTAACTCTCTCCACGCTGTTAAGGATGTTACAATAATGAGTTCTCCAGAACTTATCTATTTCTTCCTCCCGAGACCATCCATCAGTTGTTGATGGGATGGCAGTCTTGGATCCCGTTTCCTTCTTGACAAATTTCCAAATTTCTTTCCTATTATTATTCAAGTTAATCTCACAGGCTTTTGTTAATATACATTATATACCTCGCAACCTTGTAGATGTTCCATGCATCAGTCTTTCTTCACACGAAGGTCAGGCTGGTGGGCCTTCCTCTAGACCTGACTTGATGCAAGATAGAATTGCTATCCTGAGCTCTACGCCTCACATAGCCAGACACACCCGGCTCATTCCGAACCGTCTTCAGCCAGGCGTCTAATCTTCTTTTAAAAACGTCAACTTTGACATCTGTGATGTTTCTGATGTCTCAATATATACAGGGCGTCCCAAAAAAATGTATACACACTTTAAATAATTATAAAGGCAGTGTTTATTAAAATACATTTCATTTTCAAAATGTAATAGAATCTACAGACATTATTTAATTGTTTTGTCAACGCCTGTTTTCAAACTGACGTCCGTTCTGGTCCAGGCACTGCTGATAACGCGAAGCAATGGAATCGCAAACATCACGAAACATTTCGTTTGGTATTTGTGTGCATTCTCGTTCAATGGCTGCTCTCAATTCAGCGACTGTTGCAGGTTTTATAGCGTAGACTTTGTCTTTTAAGTATCCCCATAAAAAAAAGTCTAGTGGTGTGAGGTCTGGTGAACGCGGAGGGTATTCTACGAAACCCCTTCGTCCAATCCACATCCACATCGTGCAAGTACCACTCGCAATACTCCACTCTTCGGTCCGGATCATCTTCATTAATAGCATGGACTAATCTTGGAATGTAACTTTTCCATTGACAGCGCTTCAAAATGCGTTGGACAGACGATTCTGAAATTCCTACCTCACGACTCGCTTGCCGCACAGATTTTCTTGGACTTTGGTGATACGTTTCCAGTACTCTTTCTTGCTTTGTGGGGCTTGTCGATGTCCGTGGTCTTCCGGAACGCTTCTTGTGGACATTCTGAACACTTCCATCGGCTTCAAACTTATCTCTAATTCGAGTGATGGTAAGTCGCGTTGGTGGATCTGTTTGAAACTCCCTCCTAAACTGTCTTTGCACTTCAACTGCGTTTTCACACTTCCAGTAGCATTTTAGAATGAATTTCCTTTGTTCAAAGCTTAGTCTGACTGCCATTATTAATTCTAATGGGTTTAACTTGGAAAGAAAGAAACATCAATTGAGCTATCAGCTGTTAAAGTGTGTATACATTTTTTTGGGACGCCCTGTATATACAGTATATACATATATGACAGAAAATTACCCATAAAATAGCAACATTTTATGGGTATATTTTGAAGTTTCACTGTTAAATATATAATTTGCCTTTGATGATCTAAAACTTGCACAATTTTAAAAATAGCAACATGTAAAAATTATATTTTGTGAAACATGACTTTGTTTACGAAACATTTTTAAGTGCCGGAGTTAAGCCCTGTTATTCTATGCAGTGCACGTCTTTACCTGACATTTCTCCTCCCACATAACATACCGTAAACATTTTTAGGTGCCGGAGTTAAGCCCTGTTATTCTATGCAGCGCACGTCTTTACCTGACATTTCTCCTCCCACATAACATAAACATTTTTAAGTGCCGGAGTTAAGCCCTGTTATTCTATGCAGCGCACGTCTTTACCTGACATTTCTCCTCCCACATAACAAACATTTTTAAGTGCCGGAGTTAAGTCCTGTTATTCTATGCAGCGCACGTCTTTACCTGACATTTCTCCTCCCACATAACAAACATTTTAAGTGCCGGAGTTAAGCCCTGTTATTCTATGCAGCGCACGTCTTTACCTGACATTTCTCCTCCCACATAACATAAACATTTTTAAGTGCCGGAGTTAAGCCCTGTTATTCTATGCAGTGCACGTCTTTACCTGAAATTTCTCCTCCCACATAACAAACTTTTTAAGTGCCGGAGTTAAGCCCTGTTATTCTATGCAGCGCACGTCTTTACCTGAAATTTCTCCTCCCACATAACATAAACATTTTTAAGTGCCGGAGTTAAGCCCTGTTATTCTATGCAGTGCACGTCTTTACCTGACATTTCTCCTCCCACATAACATACCGTAAACATTTTTAAGTGCCGGAGTTAAGCCCTGTTATTCTATGCAGCGCACGTCTTTACCTGACATTTCTCCTCCCACATAACATAAACATTTTTAAGTGCCGGAGTTAAGCCCTGTTATTCTATGCAGCGCACGTCTTTACCTGACATTTCTCCTCCCACATAACAAACATTTTTAAGTGCCGGAGTTAAGTCCTGTTATTCTATGCAGCGCACGTCTTTACCTGACATTTCTCCTCCCACATAACAAACATTTTTAAGTGCCGGAGTTAAGCCCTGTTATTCTATGCAGCGCACGTCTTTACCTGACATTTCTCCTCCCACATAACATAAACATTTTTAAGTGCCGGAGTTAAGCCCTGTTATTCTATGCAGTGCACGTCTTTACCTGAAATTTCTCCTCCCACATAACATAAACATTTTTAAGTGCCGGAGTTAAGCCCTGTTATTCTATGCAGCGCACGTCTTTACCTGAAATTTCTCCTCTCACATAACATAAACATTTTTAAGTGCCGGAGTTAAGCCCTGTTATTCTATGCAGCGCACGTCTTTACCTGACATTTCTCCTCCCACATAACATAACATTTTTAAGTGCCGGAGTTAAGCCCTGTTATTCTATGCAGTGCACGTCTTTACCTGAAATTTCTCCTCCCACATAACATAAACATTTTTAAGTGCCGGAGTTAAGCCCTGTTATTCTATGCAGCGCACGTCTTTACCTGAAATTTCTCCTCCCACATAACATAAACATTTTTAAGTGCCGGAGTTAAGCCCTGTTATTCTATGCAGTGCACGTCTTTACCTGAAATTTCTCCTCCCACATAACATAAACATTTTTAAGTGCCGGAGTTAAGCCCTGTTATTCTATGCAGTGCACGTCTTTACCTGAAATTTCTCCTCCCACATAACATAAACATTTTTAAGTGCCGGAGTTAAGCCCTGTTATTCTATGCAGTGCACGTCTTTACCTGAAATTTCTCCTCCCACATAACATAAACCTACCAAATACAGAGCTGGTTCAGTACCCGTTCGTACCTCTTCAACACGCATCGCGAACAACGAAACATCGAAGGAGGCGAACATGATAACTTTTTGAGGTGTTTAACTTCTTTCGTAACTGCAAAGTTCACGCGCAGGAGGGAACCTATAAAGCTTTACGTTGGATCCGAACCGCGAGTCCCTATATCATCGGAACGCGGAGGAAGCTCACTCATCCAACTACTCATGTATGTGTGTGTGTGTGTGTGTGTGAGCACTTAGGCATAAGTGAGGTTCAGTATGTGATAATTCACAGATCTAGTGGGGTAGATTTTTGATACCTCGGAACATTAAAAAATCTAGAAACATTTTTGTTGTCGGAAAAAAAAAAGATATGTTGATTCTGACTGGGTTAGTTTACGCTAGGTTAGGTTAGTTAAGGTTAGGTTAGGTTAGGATAGACTAGCGAGTACCTCACTATTTAATGACTTACCAGACACCACCTTCAAACTCTCAATTGCCTTAGAAACACTAATCACGCCCTTCCTGGTTCGATGGCACTAAGGCTAGGTTAGGTTAGGTTAAATTAGGTTTTTAGATATATGGATTTTAAAAAAACTCGTACTTCGCTTATACCGAGATGGGTACGTGTGTGTGTGTGTGTGTGTGTGTGTGTGTATGTGTGTGTGTGTGTCTTAAAGTTTCCTTTTTCGAGTAGTATACACGACATACGATATTTTACCATATTTTGGTATCTGGCTTATTTAAACTAATAATGACAAGGCCACGACTTAAAAGATCTGGGAAACGCTGGTAGGAGACGAGAGAGCGTGCAATACAGTTGCTGCTTTTAAAAAAAAAGCAATTTTTCAAAGAGTTAAAAAAATTTGGTCGTGGCTGAAAAGATATGAATATATAGGTCAACATGCGAGAAGTGTCTGGCATGCTCCTGAATACATAAGTGGACATGTCGACGCATGTTCGCGATCTTACATCGGGGCACGAAATGTAATGGTAGGAGTCAGTGAATGGTCTTGACGAGTAGCAAATCTCTCAGGTTTGCGAGAATGGTTATTTCCATACAAATGTTTAGGTGGCAGCAAGCGTGACTCCTGCCGGCGTCTCTGATTTTTTATCATGACCTTGTTGTGATTATATGCTAAAATGAGAGACAGGAGAGTAAGATAACATGTCTTATGAAATAAGCAAGAAATAAAATTCAATTTTTAAATTAAGGCCAAGCTGGTTCATATAGACCTAATATTTAAGAAGTTATAAGTGTCAGAATTTAGACTTGCTTAACATTTGAGACAACCCCTATTTTAAAATGTCATTTCATTAAAGAAAATGTGATGCAGCCTAGGTTAGGTTCTGTTAACTAGTATAAGCTACGTTAGGTAAACCTTTCACGCTGGCTTCTACAGTATATCGCACTCGTCGCTCTGAACAAGGTACAAGTGTCTTGGTGTGTGTGTGTGTGTGTGTGTGTGTTTCGTATGTATACATGTGCCCATGAATAAGTATACTACACTTACGTACTGTAATTATGTATAAGTTTCTTTGAAACAATGCAGTAAATGCACATACCATGCATAAGCTTTAATGCTCACTACCCTGTCCACTGAATTTTGTATGTAGAGTTCATTCGAACCGATCGACAGTGGGTTAAAACAAGTTTCTTAAATGACATCATTTAAAAACAACAAATGATTTTAGATAAAATTTAAGTCTTCAACAGAATGTTAAGCAAAACTTTTCCGAACTACCAATTAAGAGGTTTTTTACGTTCTCGTTAAAAATCGTGTTATCTTTTATCTCGATATCAGGAACTTATTTTGTATGAAAATCATTACTCCAGTTTGAGCAGCAAAATCACAAATTCTGTTCTGCATATTATGAGTAATTCTTTATATTCATCGTTATGATCTTAATAAATTTGTCTGCCCTGAATTAAACAATTTGCATATGCCCTATTATTATTATTATTATTATTATTATAGTTAGTAGTATTAGTAGTAGTAGCAGTAGTAGTAGTAGTAGTAGCAGTTAGAAACTAAGGTTATGTTGAAATACAGTCACAAAGACTTAGCAAAGACAACTCCCTCCTTCATACAAAACCGATGGAAGTATTTGTCACCCACAAAATTATGCCGAATTTCGCCTTTATGGTTGTCATAGCTTCTTCCGCAAGTTAAAGGGGGTTCTCACTTCTCAGACCCCCCTGCCGTTCCTCTCACCTTCTTTAATGGTTTCTCTTCTTTGCAGGGACCCTTACGTATTCAACCTTTTCGAGGTCATTTTGACGACGCTCGAATCGAAGCTTCGTCGAGTGGAGAACATGGACAAAGCCCTCGAACACCTCGCCAGGCGGTTGGACATGATGGAAGGACAACTATCGTTAACTCTCAATACCACCTCAAAAGTAAGGAACAAAACATAACATACATTAGTGTGTGTGTGTGTGTGTGTGTGTGTATATATATAGGAACAAGGAAACCACTCTTCAGGAAGACGTAAATTTTTATTTCTTAACACCAATGCAGTTTTGGCTCTTCGCGAAAACTTGTCAAATGGTAAGGGCTCGCGAGGAGCCGAAACTGTATTAGTGTTAAGAAATAAAAATTTGCGTCTTCCTGAAGAGTGGTTTCCTTCTTTATACTTCATCGCAACAGTGCGTTATTTTACATTATATATATATATATGTGTGTGTGTGTGTGTGTGTGTGTGTACTTTCCTGCATACAGAATATGTGTTTTTGAGAAGGTTGTTTAATCTCCTTCGTAACGACAAAGGTCATGTGATGAAGGAGATCTACAGCTTTAGGGAGGATCCGAACCACGAGTCGCTACATCATCTGGACGCAGAGGCCAGTCCCCCAACCAAATACTTGACAGATCTGATGTCGATTAACTTCGCTGATCGATGAGAATGGGTGTTGCGACATCGAGATGTAACCCGTACATAGGAATAAGTAATTTCTAGTTTTATTACATCAAAGTAAACAAAATTTTCCATGAAAATGGAATATCAATAGTTAATGCGTACGCGCGAAGCCAAAAGCTGCCAAGGTTCGGGGAAGAAAGAGAAATGTCCTGTCAATATTAACGTTCTCAAAGGCGTTAAATCTCAGTCTTGTCCTTTAAGTTCTTTACAATTTACATTCCAGTTTATAATACGCGTCTTTTGAGTTTTTTTTTTTTTTTTTTTTTACTTTCTGTCGTGGAAAGAGTAAAATAAAAATCCTTAAAGTCGCCCTTTGTGGTAATTTTACACTGTGTGTGTGTGTGTGTGTGTGGTGTGTGTGTGTGTGCGTCGAAAGAATTGTAGTTCAGCAAAAAATCTCGTAGATTTTGCTCTCCCACTGAGAGGTGCAACATGCGGCACATTCATGATACTTTTGCAGCATACATCAACATTTGTTAAATGTGAACACGTCTTATTGGAATAATGGGAGAGATAATTCTAAAGGATGAATAAGTCTTCGTGTAAGTTCATCTTTCAAGTAAAATTACTTCTAAAATGCTTGATTAGCCATTCACCATATCCATGCGCATCTACCCACTGTGAATTGATTAAACTGATGTTAGTGCGGGAAAAGAACAGACTTCCAAAGTGTCATGGGTATGTGTATTATTTCCTTGGCCCCCTATTAATGTTAATCGCTTTACAGTGGCGGCTGTGAGCGGGACCATACGACCATTTATAGCTCATTTTACTCATAACTTCGAGCTGTTTGTTGCAATATAAAATGGTATTATTTGTAATGTTTACATGCTGTATTTATTTATTGCTGTATGCTCGAACTGGACTCGTGTGTTATAAGGTGGGATGTTTTATGCTTGTGGCCAACTGTCTATACGGTGCACAGCAACCCTAGGATTAATATTAGCAGATTCAGTGTCCAAGTCAATGTTGGACTTCTGGCTAGAGAACCAATACTTAGTGCGTATTAAAAGAGAAAAAACAAGGAAATGACTTAACAAAGATATTCGTTTCTCATCTGAAGGGTCTCGATTTCTTTAAGTGGGTGATTCATGCAGGAAAGTAGGACTAATACAAAGTACTTGCAGGCAGTAGTTCCCGCAGGGGGGGGGGGACACTTGAACACGTGTCTCCCCTGTCGTTCATAATATGTATGTAAATATTGCTATTATATTTATATAATATGAAACTTTGCCTATGAAACTTTTTCCTATAAGCAGACATATACATAAAATACAGAAATAAAAATCCTCTATCATTATCGACAAAATTATAATAAAAACCCACTCTAATAGACAGAGTTTATTTCCACAACAGTTTCAATGCCCACTAGCATCCTCTTCGGGTGGATACAGAATTATCATATTGTGACTTTCACGTAGAAAAAGTGAAGTTTTTTTGCATTTATTATATCGACAAAATTTTTGGATTTTTACTGAAATTAAAAGTTGATACGAAAAATCAGAAATTCTTTGATAAAATATAAGAATCTATCAAAATCATAAAACACGGAAACTCTATCGAAAATATACGATAATAATATCATCTAATGATATTTATACTGTTGAATGTACAGTATATAAAACCTTGTTTGAATCTAAAATTTACGCATTTTTGCAATTATAGATACAAATAAAGTAAGGGACAACAAATTATTTACCCACAATTTTTTTATTTTTTTCTCGGAATTTTTTACGCTGGCGAAACAATTTTATATTTACACGTAATGACCGACATTTTTTTATCAAATTGTTATCTATGTGTTAGTGTGCTGTCATTGCTTTTGTTTAACTTATTATAACAGTCTAAATACTCGGGATTACTTATACATAAAGGTGTTATCTTAAATATCCTCTATAAATTACCAATATATATATATATATATATATATATGAATAGAAACGACATAAGTGTTAAGGAACGTTTCTGCACACGAGGAGGAGAGATAACGAATAATGAAAAATGAGGCGAACCGCCGGGAATCGAACCCAGGGCCTTCCAATTGCCGGTTGGACGCTCTACCATTATGCTACGGACCTCACTCAATCACAAATCGAAATTCTCCCACATAGGACAGAAACCAATGCCCTGAGAGGGCACCCTCGCAAATCGTGAATATGCGCATATAACTGCAATGACCGCGCAGTTATATGCGCATATTCACGATTTGCGAGGGTGCCCTCTCAGGGCATTGGTTTCTGTCCTATGTGGGAGAATTTCGATTTGTGATTGAGTGAGGTCCGTAGCATAATGGTAGAGCGTCCAACCGGCAATTGGAAGGCCCTGGGTTCGATTCCCGGGCGGTTCGCCTCATTTTTCATTATTCGTTATCTCTCCTCCTCGTGTGCAGAAACGTTCCTTAACACTTATGTCGTTTCTATTCATTTATATACTGCGCGGTCATTGCAGTTATATGCAATATATATATATATATATATCCACATAACGTGGTGGAAGTGCCCCCCTGTCAGAAAATCCTGTGGGCGTTAGTACTGCTTGCAGGGATGGTGCTATTTACTGGTATGAACCTTCCCTATCTTTGTTACACAAAATGCCGGTAAAAAAAAAATATAAAAAATAAAAATAATGATAATAAACCTTTATCCAGAAAGAACACATTGCATAATATACGGGGCTCTAATAAACCTTAGCCCCCCCACCCATGGCCTAAACCAGGGGTGGGGAAACTTTTCAGTACCAAGGGCGAAAATCGATAACATAAACACCTCCGCGGGCGTCTGCCAAATTTTAAGCTTATATAGCGTGTCCCAAAGAAATGTATACCCACTTTGTTCGATAATACCAGCTATGAGGATAATAAATATATTACTTTGTATGTTTTTTAATAAAGAATTTTCTCCTGAATCTAAATATGTAATTATTTTTATTAAAAATTGAAAAACAAAAAAGTTACAGATGTTTAAATTATAATTATTATTTTCGAGACTTCATGTGCGATATTTTCTAATATTTTAACCGACTGTTTTGAGATACTTATGTTTAGTGTTGATATTGAAGCATAAATGTTGTAATTATTAGTTAATTCAAAAAATTTACAAATTCCATGGTTAAATGACACTTTATCTAAGATGTTCGACGTCTTCCAGAACGTTGTTTTTGTAAGTTTTGCACAGTGCCGTCGGTTTCAAACTTATCTCGTATACGTGCAAAAATATTAGAAAATATCGCACATGAAGTCTCGAAAATAATAATTATAATTTAAACATCTGTAACGTTTTTGTTTTTCAATTTTTAATAAAATTAATTACATATTTAGATTCAGGAGAAAATTCTTTATTAAAAGACATATAAAAAGTAATATATTTATTATCCTCATAGCTGGTATTATCGAACAAAGTGGGTATACATTTCTTTGGGACACGCTGTATATAAGATGTATTTTAAAAAGCTATTTGCTGGGCTGTAAATAAATAATTTTTAGTAAATAATAAATACCTAAGCGGGCGAGGGTTTCCCCACCCCTGCCTCTAAACCATTAGAGAGAGGTACAGTAAAACTAAACATACCTTACAAAAGAGAATTTAATCCTGCATTTAATGAGAAACAATTAAAACTTGGTGTTCCCGCCATTGGCTTCCAAGACAGCCTGAATTCGCTTTGGGTAGCTTGCCAAAAGTGACGTGAATAGATCTTGATCGTTACGCAAATTTGCTAAAACAGTTTCAATGTGTTGCGTCATTGTATCCTTCGAAAATCGATTTGCTGCAGGTTCTTGAAACGAGAGACATTCAACCTTGTCCTTTATAACTGATCCAATGTGTTCACAGACGTTCAAGTCAGGAGAATTTCCTGGCCATTCTTCATTTCCAAAGAAATCGATCTCATGGTTCCGCAACAACTGTTGAGTGGCTAATGCCTTAAAGCAGGGGGCCTTATTGTGCAGAAGTGTGACCTGATCGACATCCATAACATTGTTTGGGTTTCTTAGAAAAGGAATGACATGCTGGGATAGAATAATATCACGAAAATACTGTCCATCCCAACTCTGACCATTTGGCTTCAGCACCCATGAGCTTCTTTGCAGTGAACAAAACAAACACACCAACACAGTCTGGACTTTTTAATAATTCGCGATAATGTTCATTGTCATCGATTTCATCTGGTGTTGTGGCCCACACTCGATCATTTTGGTAGTTAGGCCGACGTGTTACGTAAACAAAAAATTCATCGGAGACAGCTAAATGCATGAAATCATCCACATCCCAATCTTCAAGATAATGGGCAAACCACATTCTGCCATCGATGTTAAGTTGAGTTTTTCTTGGCTTTGGTAGTTCATGCCAAGGCTTTAAACCTTGCCTATGACGGTACAGTCGAATGATTTCACCACTAACGAGCTTTCTTCTCAGCACTTCGATCTCTCTAGAAAGTTTAGCACAGCTGTTTTTCCGCTTACGTGTACCGTTTTCAATGATGTCCTTTGTTTCCTGAGAGAGTGGCAAATTTGGGCGCCCAGATTTGGTTGTATCCATTTCACATTCATCCAAAGTTTTATTCCAATTTCTTTCGACGAAGTCCTCACTTCTTCGCAACTTTTTGGCAACCCATGAACATGTTATAAAGGTAGCTCCAGCATCACGAGCTTCCCGAAATGTTATTGCTCGTATGCGATCTATCACACGTTGCCTCTCCGAATCACCAATTAATTGAGAAGCCATTATATTATCACTTTATCAGCGTAATTTTAATACCTGCAATAAATAAAGAATTTTATATATTTTTATAATCACTAAAAACTATTTCGATATAAGTAAACATGTAAGCTGCAAATGGGGGGGGGGCTAAGGTTTTTTGGAACCCCTTATACATCACATCCATATAGGCTTACACAATGTTGCTATTAGCGTTTAAGTTTGTACTTTTAGTGGCAAGTAATTTAATTACAGTATTCTTATCTGAATATGCCCTTGGCGTAGTGTCCAGTGTCCATACGTCCCGGTTTTTCCATATTTTAAGTTATTAATTATATACTATGCGAATGTGAAGCTATAAGGTGTGTATTATTATAATTAGTATTCATTTACTCTTTTAAAAAAGTGTTTTAAAAATAAGCCTATAGGCTATAGGGCATAGATCCACCCCTGTCCCGGTTTTCCCAAGCACAAATCTGGACAGCCTAGGCTCCGGCGTTGGGAAGTATGACAGCTTTTCAGGTAAAAATCTTTGAGATTAACTTCAATTTTTAGAGGGTATAGGCATTTTTAATAAGATGCCTGAACAAATATGGCGACATCCGTCCGACCAGAGGTCATATGACGTTTCTTAAAAATGTCAATATAATGGAAACTATTTGACTAGTTAGAAATTCTAATGCGGTAAAGGGATCTTCTCTAAAGGTTTGCTTAATTAGTATCAGATGTAATGATGTATTAGTTCACATTTTTAATAGTGTTGTAATTAGAATTTTGTTTAATGTAAAATAATATAAAACATATGTACAGTTTAACTTACTACAATTATGAATGTATTATCCAAGTGAGGCTAGACTGCTAGAGTGTTATTGATTAATTACGCAATTTTCCTGTCAAATATTTTTTAAGCATATAGACAAGGCCAGATTTTTTACATCAACAAAAAGGCCTCACTTATAGCCCCAGTATTGTTCAATCACTTTCAAATTTACTAGTATGCAATATGGTGCACACGCTATGGAAACACTCATTTTTTCTGTGCCACAGCCTACCTAATGTGGTAATTAAGAGTTAGCGTCACATATCCTCCAGTTTAATGTATATGACAATCAAGTGGTTATAGTAAATCGATGCAAGTCATTTTATTACCAATTTAATAAGTGAATCATCAATAATATGATTAAACGATGAAGCAATTAAAAAATATGAAATTCTAAATTTCCCCAAATTTGGTTATATAATCATTTCTCTTTTAAAAGATTTCTTCCAGCATTTGCATAGAAACTCAAATTGATTATTTCTTATTGTCATTTCAACTGCCATCCGCGGTCCGCAAGTAGAAATGGTAAAGTGAGAATTCTAAATCTGAAAAAAGAAAAGTTTTTTTTATCTGAAAATTGTTAATAAATGACGCCATTACAAAACCAAAGGGTATTTTTTATGGAAAATCTAACTTAACTTATATATTCCAACTGAACTGAGGCAACCCTACACTATGGTTATACTTATACTACATCGTCTCACAAACCTACATCTTTTATTTCAAAATAGTTCAGTTTTGGTCTCATCATCACATCATAGTACATTTTTTCATTTCATTACATCAGTTCTGATGTTCCTCTGCAAACTCAGGAGTCTTTTCTTATTTACATCAGTATCACACGGATTTCTGACAAAAACGTTTCCTTGTAGACCGTGTTCTTGAAGCCTTCTTATATCACAGTAGCCGTCCCTACAGTAATTCCATGATCTTTTTGAATTGTTGCATATATTTCGAGAGATGTCTTGAAACAATTTGAGAAATGATTTGAGAATTGCTTCCTTTCAGATTCCCACTTTCAAATTTCCCATTTCTGGAGGAATATTGAAATGGGAATGATTGAGGTTGGAAAGAGACAGTTTAAATCTAGTTTTAACTCAGACGAGCACAACCTAACTAGCTAACTATAACTAGTTCAAATTACTGGCCACTTAAACCAATTCACTATTTAAGAGAATGACTAAAGTCACATAAATCTGAATATAAGTTCTATAAATAGAATTAAATCTGGGTTTTAATTGGCCGATTTTAGTCTCTCTCTCTCTCTCTCTCTCTCTCTCTCTCTCTCTCTCTCCTATTTTTTAGCTCAGCGCTTGCACCATTAAAGAAAATTCCAGAGCTCTAAAAGCAGAAGTAACCCTAATTAAGCTAGACCACAAAAAACTAAGCGTAGCTACTTACTGCTTCTGGGTTTATATACATATAAAACTGATAAATCAAATGAACAGGAATTCACCTTCGCATAGCCAAAATTAAGGTTTGCTTCTTTAACAAGATTTTGAAAAGAAAAGTGTCCGTACTAAATTGCAGGGTGCAATGCGGGGCTCGCGGCGATAATATTTTCCAGAATCCAGACACACTTACTAACTAAAACAAACCTAACCTAACGCACCTAGCCTAACCAGCCTAATCTAGCTTAATCGGCTAATATTCTGTTTTGGGACCACTGAATATTAGCCCTTTAAACTAGATTAGATTGGTTAGGTTAAGTTAGGTTGGTTTGGCTAGTAATTATGGACTGTCTCCGAAGTGTGTCAAGAAAAGCGTGCAGGAAGAAGAGATATATGGTGACACGGAATAGCTATTGATGATCCTCCTTGTCAGCGGTTAGTTTCTCATTTATTTGTTTGAAAAAACAAAATAATTGCGCTGATATTACGAAATATCTTTTGGCAAGGCCAAAACTTCGAGTTACTTACCTCTCACTTTGACCGCTGTATGATTATCCAACCACGCGAACCACGTGTAAATGGCGTTATATTGAACTTATATTTGCTTAATTTCTGGTTTATGAGCCAAGTATGCGTATGTGGTAGACCAATTTGATATGACCAATTTAGGTTTAAATGATATAAGATGAAAGGCCGACGGCCTTTATTTTAATTTAATCCAGACGTCACCCACCTGCCGAAGCAAATTTAACGAAAACGGTGTTTCGGTCTACTTTTTATATGTTGCTGTTTTTAATATTCACCCTGTAATATATATATATATATATATATGAAAGAGAGAACGCTATGCACGTCGTTGTCACGTTCCAACACAGCTTCCAGTTAGATCAGCGAGGTTAAGCCAGTGCCGTATTAAGGATTTGTTGGGGCCTAGGCCAAGCAAAAATTCAGGGCCCCTTTTGTTGTTGTATGATTTTCTCTTTAAAACTTGTCTTCAGCATTACATCTACAGAAAATAATACTGTGGTGTTTTCTAAACATGTTTATTCGTATTAAGCTTCATTATTTACAGTATGTTTTTTTGAACTGAAATGAAGACCTCTATTAACGTTCAAAACCGCATAACGGTCGCCCGAACAAGAGATCATAAAATACAAGATGATCATACTAATGACAATTTAAAAGCACAAGAATGAGTTTCTCTGACGCAATGTTCCACTGAGACGCTAATAATACCTTCAACATGAGTCATCTACAAATAAGGCAGGATACTCGAGCAGCGATGTTCCACATCGAAAACTGCAAAACAAGTTCATATTTAATATTTATTCACGTTTAGCTCTAAATATATTATATTGAAAAGCTTATTGAACATTACTAGCATTATAGTCTCGTACACTGTCTTCTCTAAACCACTTTAGGGCTATAGGGCAGAGACAAATTTGACCCTTAGAAATTTTTTCTGGCTTTCTTGTGAGCAAATTCGTGGACGATGTCCTCAAAATCCATGTCCCTCACAATATTTGAGTCGATAGCTAGGACACATACGGCATTCAATCATTCCTGACTCATTGATGAGCGGTGAGGGCTTTTTACAAGTTTTAATCGCGAGAAGGACCTCTCCCCTTCGCAGTTGGTGATAGGCTTAGTGTAGGAAGATTCTGAATGCATTGTCGATATTGGGAAATACATACTGAAGATCCTTGCTCCGAATGATCTGTAGTCGGCTAAGTGGTGATTATCTAGTGTCTGTTTCATGTGACCTAAATGCTTTAAACTGGATAAGTTCCTCATAAAGGTTATCATCCAAATCTGATGGGTACAAGGCGATAAAGTTCTCCGATTTCTGTATAATATCTGCTATTTCTGTCTTTCTTGGCTCAAACAAGAAACCAAATTCATTGTAAAGTTTGGGATACGCCTTAAAGTGCCCCTTGAGGCATGCAACCAACTTGTCTATTATTACATAGAATGCTTCTATTCGAACTTGTCACTTTCTGTTTGAATTGAGGCCTCATCTCCTGGATCACCAGCGAATGTCTTTCGCTTTCTGGATCGCTATACATCTCTCTTGTAGGACACCTTGCTCACTGTACAGTATGTACGAGCCCACTTTTCATATGCAGAAAATTTATTTCTTTGAGAGCTGACGTATTCTTTTAGAGACGCCAGCAGATTTACAGCGGTGTGCAAGTTGATGTCACTTTCCTGGAGCTTGACACTTGTAGCATTAATTCTCTGTAGTAGTGTCCCAAAGCACAACCATAAAAGCCGTTCCAAAGAGCTCCATCTTGCTTTCGAGAGCTGCTGCGTCATGGCGCGTGTCAGCTGATTCATTCAAATCCTTAGCAACTTCTTCAAGGGCTTTTAAGATTGCTGCATAATTCTGCAATACAGCTTTTGTGGCATCGGCGTGGCAGAACCATCGGGTACTTGACAAACTCTTCAAAGTCAGTGGTTTCCCTTTTCCGTCATGAAGCTTGAGTTTGCCCATGATGACTTTCAGCGATGAGTAGATGCTGCAACGAAGGCATATAGTGACTACAGAAAATCAAAGGAATATATAGGTGAGTTAATCTATAAGCGATACATCGGGAGTAGAATCAACGATGATTGAGAAGTACTTCGCTTGTTTGAGCTCTTCTGTCATATGGTTCGTCACTTTCTCTTTCATAAGAATAATGAGTTCATCATATATTGTTGAGGAGATGTAAAAGGGATGTCCAGTTCCCTTGTTGCCAAACTTTTTGTAAGTGGCTTGACAGAAATGGGTCAAACTTTGCTATGAGTTCCATAATGCCAAGGAAGTGTCCATTATTTGGTGATCCTAAGATCTGATTGTCGCAACAAAATGCCAAACCACTTTCACTAATAAATTTAATGACAGCTACGACGCGTTTGAAAACATGGCGCCAATATTGACTTTCTTGAAGGACTTGTTGAGCAAGTTCTGTATCAATCCTTTTGATTGCTTGCTGGCGAGCTATAAACGCCATCACCCATTTCATGTGATCTGTATTTCTATCATGTTTGGAAACCCGTTCAGGATGTTTCCAATCGTTAAGCCCGTTTGTAAAGAAATTTTTCGTTGCTGCAAAGGGTAAACACATAAAGTAATATACATCTCCAGTTACAGGTGAATATACAATCCACTCTCTTTCAACATTTTCGCCATTTGGTATGGGACACGAAAATATTTCATTGGAAATCATTCTGGTCTTACATCCGTTAGGGTCGTTGATGAACTGCTTCGTCGAATTATGGATGCTGCAGAACGCATACAGAACGACCCTGACGTTGTTGGTAGGGTTACTCATTCAATGTTACGACGAATTAGAATGTGTAATGAAGCTGAAGGCGGCCAATTTGAACATTTATTGTAGACTGAGCTGTACAGACTTAGTACTTGTTCATTAAAACAGAGTATTATGTGCGAACCACTCTTTAACTTCAAATACCCATAGCTCCGTAACCGTTGAGAATTGGACCCATGTTCATAAAACATTTTTGACTGGGAATGACCTTAAAAATAATCTCCTAAAATATTGACATAAAGTCCTGGGACACCCATAGTGCCGTTCGTATGCCTGAGTCGATAATACATTCATGAAATTACACCAAATAGCTAATAACTCACAAAGACAGGCCAAAATTGATAGTGTGACCTCCTCGAGTATGGATGATGGCTTCACCCCTGCTAATCTACTTTTGTTTCTCCAAGCAAACATTGTTGAGTACTGCGTCATGCTTTGGGTTGTTGTTTGCTGGAATATGAATCTCCTCCCAACTAAAGGAACTCCGCTCAGCAACGCATTATGGCATGCGTCTGATTCATATTTCAATCGATTTGAACGAGATTACATATTCCAGATGAACTGAAGCAACCTCAAGGCTCACACTATGGTTACGGTACACCGTAAAACATGTTTCAGTTTCATCACGTCAGTTCTGATGGTCCTCTGCAAACTCAAGAGCCTTTTCTTATTTACATCAGTACTGCACGGATTTCCAGCAGCAATGTTTCCTTGCAGACCACGTTCTTGAAGGTTTCTTAAATCACAGTAGACATTCCTACAGCAATTCCATGGTCCTTTTGAATGGCTGCTTATAGTTCTAGAGTTGTCTTGAAACAATTGCTAAGTTGAGTCTTTGCATAGTGTGATCCTGTCTTGCCGTAGTTATTTTAAGCCGACCTTGTCTGCTACAAATGGTCAAACTGTCATTTTCCTGCACCTTTTGTAGAATTCTTTGAATTGCTAATTTACACATTTTGAGCTTATTTCCAAATTCTGTGAGCTGTTGTCCTATTTTGGGAGAGTGAGTGTTGGGTTTTTGAGTCACTTGTTAACTCTGCTCATTTCGTGGTGCAGAGGATTATTAAAGATTTTCCAAGAATATTTATGAAAATATGAGAGGATCGTAAAACAATGAATGTTTTATTATCACTTAGTACGTCCGGCTTCGTACAAGTATTAAAACGAGAAAGTAGGAGTAATAAACTCTATAACGTATGTGTAAGGATTCTATCAAACTTACACAATTGTGTTGGTTATATGTTGCGCAACAAACATTTGACCAGGCTGCTCCACACCATATGAGAGTTAATGCAGATCTAACTAGAGTTCTCTGGGGCATTGTAAAATCTTAGTTTTGCTTCTGCTCGAATTATTTATTTTATTTTGACGAAGGTCAAGCTTTTTATCCCACCTTAGACCTACAGCTTAGTGTGAAATCCGAACCACGACCTACCAAGAAAGTCTAAAACTACAAAGTCCTCGCCCGCACTCAATCTAATGACCTCCCCTATCAGCAGCCCAGCATCTTAACCACTAGTCTAACTTTTTTTTCACAAGTGTTCACCATCGACCTGCGTTTGACCCCTTTGCGGCATCCCGCCTCATTTGAGGGGACTTGATTTAGAAGGGCTTTCCGCTCTCATCCTGCCCTCATAACCAGTTACGCATGTCAAGTCAGGGACTTTGAACAAGAATGTGTCCAAATGATTCTTGAATCTATATAGGTTGGTGTGCCAGAGGTTCTTCAGTTCTTTTTGGAAGCACGTTAAAGAGTTTTGGGTCTCGTATTCTGAGAGTATTTTTCATCATTTTCCTATCTCCCCCTTCTCCCACCGCAGTTGGAATAGTAAAGAATCTACCTCTTCTCTCATTCCAGTTTGTTTTTATTTAATTTCTAAAGTTTGGGACAGCCTTTGAGTAATTTCCATGTATATATTAGCGTTACATGAACAAAACCGAATTTCATAATGTCGAGGTTCTTCGACCTTACGCAAATATATGGATTTCAGATTTCAAACTACATTTCAGATTTTCAATAAAAATTACTAACCTAACCTGACCTAACCTAGCTTAATTAACCTAACCGGGCATAATGTAACCTGTCTAACCCAACTTAACCTAATCTAATCTAATTTAAATTAACTTTTTAATATCAACATTACGCAGATCGACTTTGCTCCACTACCCAGTATCTTATTATGTATCACACCTTCTTTCCAAGGAATAGAGTAGTCTTCGTCTTTCGTTTCCTCTATCTTAGAAGTAAAAGTCTTCTGTCTGGCTTCTATGTTTGCAATGCCTACTTTTCTGTATTGGCTTTTGAATACTGAGCAATACTCAGTTATTGGTAGGACTAAACTCTTTCATACTTTTAGCATGAAGTTTACTTAATTAATTTCCTTAGTTAATTTTAATGTTTAGTGTGTGTGTGTGTGTGTGTGTGTGTGTGTGTGTGTGTGTGTGTGTGTGTGCATAATTGTTCTTCAGAAAGAATCGTTTCGTGACTGTGAAGCCTATTTGTATTGTGCTAATATTTCAGATTTTTGCGTAGTAGAGAGTAGGCAGTGCTCCGACTCCGAAGCTAAGAGCCAGCACCGAAACCCGGAGTTGGAGTAAAGTCGAGTAATTTTCTTAAATTTGCTCGGAATCCGGAGTTCCGGAGCTGGAGCTGGAGTCGAAGTTACTACATTGTGAGCAGTAAAGATTAGTATGACATTACAGGTTTAAACCGTTTAGTTGCTTATTACATGTCAAAATAATATAAAGAAAGGTTCCTCTCAAAATTAGGTTCCAAATTGGAGACCGCATAGACACTAACCGCAAACTTACTGCCCCTCTTTTTAAACCTATATATAAAAAAACTGTACCAAAAAGGAACTTATTCGATCAGTGTTAGGAACCGTTCATTGCTTGAAACATTAAAGTTACTAAAAGACCATTTACAGTAGGTACTTCAGTTTGAAGACTTTATGACTTTCCGGTTTTCTGTGTAGAGCTAGATCGGAAAGGGAACTAAGATTATTGAACCACTCTGGAGCTAGGAGCTGGAGTAGTCTTCCGAAGCTGCTGTACTCCGGAGGCCAAAAAAAGGAAGCTATATACTGTACCTGTGCATCTAAATGTAAACAAATAAATATAAGCGTTTTACATTTTTATTTACTTTGTGTAATTATTGCATCTCTCTCTTCATATTAAATGGAGCAAACTAACAGCTGTTGCTAATGTCATACTACAGGGTGTCCCATAAGTCCGGCATCATAGGAAAAATAATAAAAAAAGGCAAAACAAAAGCTTTTATTTGCAGAACGTGCTCAATATGCCCACCATTGTTTTCAATACACAAATTCAGACGTGATACCCACTCAGCAAGCACACGGTGAATGATGTCAGGAGTAATGGTGTTACATGCCCCAATAATGCGCTGCCGCAAATGTTCAACACTCCTAATTTTCTCTGCGTATACCAGCGCTTTCAAGTGGCCCCAGAGATAAAAATCTAGCGGCGTGAGATCCGGGCTTCTAGCTGGCCATTCCACAGGCCCTCGACGTCCTATCCAATGACCAGGGAATTGTTGGTACAGGTATTCCCTTACTTGGGTGCTGTAATGTGCAGGAGCGCCGTCTTGCTGGAACCATGTTGGGAAATTTCCTTCTTCGTTCAAGACACTGGGAAATACTTCTTCCTTGAGCATACGTAGGTAGGTGCCTCCAGTGACATGTTCATCGAAAAAGAGGGGGCCTATGATGCGATCCTTCCAAATGCCACACCATACCATCACCCGAGATGCACCTTGTTCCTTTGAAGAGGTATACCAGTGAGGGTTGTTTTGAGACCAGTAGCGGGTGTTCTGTCGATTTACCTCACCATTTCCATAAAAAACAGCCTCGTCACTGAACAGAATGGTGGACGGGAAATTGGCATCCCGAGCATATTATGGTTTGTAGAAATAGAAAATATGAATTTCTCCTATGATGCTGGACTTATGGGACACCCTGTAGAATATATAGTGGCCCAGATTTTATGATTTTCGGAGCTGGAGATAGAGACAGACGAATCATGAGAAGCTGCTCAGGAGCGAGGGTTACTGGACCTAGCCAGAAACTGGAGCTACGAGTCTTTAGTAGCTCCGGAGCAAGCCTGAAGCCGGAACTAAACCCTTGGAATAGCAACGGAGCAGCAGTCACTGATGTCGGAGCACTGTCAACCTCAGTGTATTATTTTCTTTCCTTAATTAATGTCAAGTAATTCCTCGTTTTCTTATTTGCAAAGCTATATAAATAATTTGGATTTTCCTCGATCACTTCTACGCACCTTCTCTCTCTCTCTCTCTCTCTCTCTCTCTCTCTCTCTCTATTTTTGTATATCTTAAGATTATGCGGAAATAAACGCAATATAACCTTAAACATAAGAACGATATACAGGATTGTATAAACAGAAGGTTTAATTAACACTGCAAATATTCTGACTTCTTGGTACAGCTGGTGTAGTGCAAACCTGAGGTAATATGATTGTATTTGTGATTAGAACGGGTGCATTTGTGTTGCCTCGTGTAGGAAACACAAACTCGCAGTTCATCTTGCTCCTGATGAAAATTGAGCTCGAACTCATAAAGCCAGTAGTATCTACAATACAAATAACACGTTAACATGAAAGGAATACGAATTGGAATACTCAATGGAATATGATCGGAGTAAATCAAAGCATTATTGCTTCAAGTGGTGATGAAGCACGTACGAAAGCCTCATTAGTACGTTGACCCTCAATATACTTGGCATTAATGCCGCGAGCTGCTTGTGGCCTGATTGGGTGCATGGGTGGATAAATTGTAAACATTTAACGTCTTGCGTGTTGAGTGATATATATATATATATATATTAGGTTAGATTAACTCCTATTCATAAATTACTTTGCTTTTTTAAAAAAATTTGAGCATATTTGCTTTCGTTAAATAAATTAAATTTTCAGAAAACAATGAATTTGCTTTTTTATATTTTGTAATCTAACGTTACGTCCTTCCGTAAATTTTGGAAATTTTTAAGGAAATGACACGGAAATGTAAGGAAATGAGCGAAGAGATAAAGGTAAATAGTGAAAATGAATTAAATTTGCAACATAAATGATAATGTTTATTTTAAAAACTTATATTGTGTGTGTATATATATATATATATATATATTATCACGGACCTCTTCTTCAAATAATAATATTTATTGTGTCGTCATATATATATATACTTAATAAACTTAATTATATTATTTATATTATTTGTACAGAATATTTATGTGTTAAGTCATTTGTGTTTCCTGGTGAAGGATGAGTTAACCTTTCAAATTTTATAAAATAAAATTCTATTGAGGATGAAAATATTATAGTTTGGTATTTTGTGGGTTCTATTTCTTTCCGTAATAGCATTGCCAATTTCGTTGTTAAACCATTTCGCCGTCTTGGTTGAAAAGGAAGAAACTATTTTAGTGGGTATAAAAGTGTCCTGTAATATGTATTCTAAATTGATCCATATTTGAGCTCCGGGTGACATTGACATCTTCGTTTATTAGGACTTCAAGAGTGTCTAAACTGCTTCGAAAACTTTCAAAATCTGCTCTGGAGAAATCCAACTTTTTGTGTGTCTTTTCTCAAGTACTAATTGAAATCCTGAAGTCAAATTGTGGTCGTTGTTGCTCAAAGTTTCACCAATAGTCAGGTTAGAGACTAGGTCATCTTGGCTTGTGAATAAGATCTAATTTAATATTACCCCAAGTGGGACCGTCAACCCACTGACTTAATAAATTATCATCTACAAATTCCAATAGTTTTGAGCCCTCAGCATCAGCTGTTTTTTCTTCCCAGTTTATATTACCGTAGTTAAAATCACCAAAAATTACTAATCTCATTACTCACTAATCTATTTAATTGATTATACAAATTTATATCCTTATCAACGGGGTAGTGAGGTGGCCTATATATAAGAAATAGATGCAATATTTTATTGGTCAAATTTAGTTCAATCCCCAACATTTCATGAGCAGAAACACTTACTATTTGCCGGGTGCAGTAGGTCACGAGCATATAAAAGTACTCCGCCATCATCCCATCCCTTCTTATCTTTGTGAAACATTTTGTAACCTACCATTTAAAATTTTCCTATAAAGCCCCTTGAATCAAAATGAGTCCAAGATTCAGTTATTCCTATGATGTCAAAGTTCTCAGTTTTGATAGCACTATAAATTCCAGTAGTTTGTTTCTAATTGACCTGGTACTGAATAGCATAATTTTAAAAGATTTTAAGTTGTTCTTTCTTCTATTTGACCTGGGTCGTTTCCCGAAGCAGGTGAACCAATTGATCAGACAATGAAGTAGTAGGATTAACTGATGGAGTAGGATTTACTAGTGGCGGAGTAGGACTAACTACTGGTGGAGCAGGATTAGGTACTGGTTGGGGGGGGGGGGTTCTAATTAAAAAAGACCATACAAGTTAATGTTCAGAAGATCGCCAAAAATCGACAAACTTTATTCTTTTATTTTTGCAAATGCGTTTTACTCTATTATTTATGCTAATAACTTTACTTAAAGTACATCCACTAGCACGCATTCTTGGGAAAATTCCTACAACCATTCCTATGTCAGTCTCTTTTTTTTTATTTTATCGGCTAAATTTTTAAACATTGGTCTCAGTCTGCCCTCCTGTCCCTCTCTGAGAAATGTAATTGCTACCAATATGTACAATGATGGGACAACTGTTACTCTTTACGTTAACGCTGTCTGATTCCCGATTTATTCTCTGACTTGTGGCACCTGGAAAACATCTATGTTTTCTTTTGGTCTCATGTTTTGCTCCGAAAACGTCCACTTGTTTTCTGACCAGAGAATCTCCAATTATGATAAAAAGATCTCTTCGTCAGCAAGTAAGTTACACCTATATTTTATGGTGATAGTTTCAGAATCGTTTTATTTCAGTTTTGAGGTTCTTTAATTTTTAACTACCTTGAATTCTTATTCCTTAGTTCTAATTTTCGGAGTACTCACTGTGGTTTCCAAATGGGCCATGCTTTGTTCTAAACGTTCAACCTTAGAGTTTATATCTGATGTTGGGTTTTCACTCTGGCTGTTTTCACTGATTTAGATTTCTAGTCATACAATCCGAGCTTCAAGATTTTTTTTTTAATTTCCTTTGGTTCTTTAACTTTCTTTTCTTGGTTTTCCTTTAGCTCTTTAACTTTATTTTTGTAGTTTTCTCTAAGTTTACAACCTAAACATCCACTCAAAGTTGTGATGTCGCTAAAAATTTTCTTCAGGAAAGTCGACACATCAATGGTGAACTTTACATTTAAAGCATTCGGCTTTTAGTTTACCCTGTCCGATGTGCTTCGGAAGGGATTAACACCTCGAATACACTCTTCAAAGCAAAGGAGAAACAGCCTTATGGAACTGCGTTTTACTTTAACCGCTTTAACGTTGTCTGCGACCCGCCTCGAAGGGCTTAACACCTTTTGCGAAAATATTTCTGAAGACAGCAAAAAAAGCTTTATGGTACCACGGTGTTTATTTTAACTATAACTTCGTTTAGTAAATAGCGTGAATTAAGCTATAATTAAATACTAAAGAAAGGAAAATATATTACTTTACTGGAGAGTTAATTTCACTGAAAATTTTTTTATCAGAATAACTAACACAGAACACTCAATAAACGCGTGTATTCACAAGGAAGAATAGGTAGAGAGAGAGAGAGGGAGAGAGAGAGAGAGAGAGAGAGAGAGAGAGAGAGAGAGAGAGTTAGTTCTGTAAAGCGTAAAAAAGCCCCTTTATTTAAAAAGAAATATAGATGTTAATCAATAAGCCAAATTAGCTGGTTTCAATTACCGCAATTAAGATAATCGAAGGTCAGATATAAATAATGAATAAAAAACTTGTTGAAAATTTTTCTATTTTAAATTTTAATACACCAAATTTTCACCAAATTTCACCAAATTTAATACACCAAATAAAATAATTGAGTAAATTCTGTATTAAATTTAAAAAAATTTTTAACTTGTATAAAATTCAAAGAAGCGTATATAAAATATTTAATAAACGAGTTGAATCACTGCCAAAGTGACCATTTAACTAAAGAGAAATTTAACGCCTGTGTGATGCCCTAAACAAACTTTTAACATCTTTTAACCTCTTAAATTATTTGGCAGCGCCTTTAAACACCAATAAATGTATTACTCCGATATCAATTTAACAATATTTATCAACAATAAAATTTTAAATATAAATACAGCTGTCGTACACCCATTTCTTACGCTTGAATTATACCTCAGTTTTAGCCGAAAGTGCTACATGAGGTTTATTGACACAAAAAATAGCGTATACATAAAGTTTATGATTCTAGATCAGGTTTTGTCGTTCTTAGATTGTAGCGGCATTCAAATGAGTTTATGCAGTTTCATTTATTTATATGATAATTTATGTGCCGTGTAATTATAAGTTACTTATCATAATAATAATAATAATAATAATAATAATATATATATATCAAGGCATACTTCACAAATACAAGAAACCCTTTGCAAAGTCGAACATCAGAAAACCCCCAAAGAATATCTTAAAGAACTTCTAATTTCTTTTCAAAAGAATATACAGGTATATATATATATACGTACTGTATATAATTTAAGAATAGTGAAATCTGTATTTATCAAAAAGTCAAAACAAGAAATCAATGTCAAATATAATGAAATGGCGTGATTTTTAATCATACTTCTGGGAAGTCATTATGTGGCTTATATATATATTATATATATATATATATATATATACACACACAAGGTTTGTTCAAAAGGTATCCGGACTGATGCGATTATAGACAGAATATGGTATTTACAGGGTTTGGAGCTTAATATCCCTCAAAGTACGTTCCTTCTGAAGCCACACACTTTGCCTAACGATCTTGCCAATTTTTCGAAAGCACTTTTCGGAATGGCCAAAAGCTGCTCCGTCGAATTTCTTTTAATGGTCTCAACATCATCGAATCAGTGTCCTTTCAGGGTTTGCTTGAGCTTCGGAAATAAAAAAAAGTCGTATGGAGCCAAATCCGGCGAATATGGAGGCTGCTGTATTTGGGGGTAGCGTTTTTGGCCAAAATTTGCTGGACAAGTTGCGACGAGTGAGATGGTCCGTTATTGTGATGAAGCATCCAGTCTCCGGACTCCCACTTCTGCGGCCGTTTCCTCCGAACTGCTTCACGTAGACGTCTCAAAACTTCAATGTAAAATTCTTTGTTGATTGTTCGTCCCTGGGAGCATATTCATGGTGCACAACAAAACACGTTTAACTTTATCGGTTCACCAGAGTGGACTAACGCTACACAATGAAGTGCAACCCTATCAGTCAACTTGTCTGGACATGAAGAGAAGAGACATGTTTAGCACAGTCACAACTCCAAGCGTTACCTTGTTCTAAAAATAAACACCCTGTCCGGATACTTTTTGAACATACCTAATATATATATCTATATATATATATATATATATATATATGTTGAGGCGAAACGTTGGAATATAGTACAGTATATGCAGTATATTTTCCGAAATCAACTGTGTTCTTTGGTTGCATAGAATAGTGCTCACTAAAATTTGAGGAACATCAAAAAAAATATTTAGAGAATTAGGAAAAGCTTTAAACAAAAACTGCAAGTAAGGCGTGGAACAATAGCTGAAGAGGTCTTGCATCATGTACACTCTAAACCTATAACGAGATAAACATCTAACTTTGATGCAAAAACAGTTTCCTTGAATTTTAAATGAGTAAAAAAAAAAATTCACACACACACACACACACACTCAAACCGATCCCTGCAAATGTTGAAATGAATAAATCCTTTAAAATTTGACTCCTTCACTGGATTTTCCATAAAAGAAGTTGGAATCTCAAAAATCTTTTGAACAGAAATATGATTTTTTTAAGCTTTACTCGTATTTAAAAATGGAATTTAAAAGAAAAAAAAGTTCTTGCCTCATCGGACAGAGGTATACGCATGTAAATAAGTTAAAAGTTGTTTAGCAACTTTTAACTTCTTTTTTTTTAACTTTTTAAAATTATTAAAAATTATTGAGGTTAAATTAACATTTATTTTTGGATTTACACGTAAATTGTTTTACAAAATTATAGACTTTAGTTCAGGTATTTATTTTTTAATTAATGTGTGAATGAATTTTATGCTTTTATTACCACGACTGGGTATACTTAATATTATCGCGTTTGATGGGCATTAGGGCAATGGACATTACCTATTAATCCATATGACTTGATGAATACCAAATAATGCATTTTTTCACGTTATAAATAGTAAGAAGACTATATATATATATATATATATATGAAGATTTTATCATCTTTGCAAGAGAAAGGAAAGCATTTTAAAAATCTTGCAAATAACATTCTTCGCCAGAGACAAAAATTATCTTCCAATAAAAGTGCATTTAACACCTCTGCTTATGAATTAGGAATGAAATTGTCGCCTCCTAATCAGCCGCTTGCATAAAGTGATCGAATTCTACACGACATATACTATATGTAATGTAGAAAATTAATTAAATATATAGAATGATATATCTGATTGCCATATTTGACCACTTTGAAAACAGAACTATCAGCGCTCGGTAGAAGCCTTTTTGGCCTTGACGGTTTTTGAATACATTTGGATTATTCAGTATACATAAAAAGAGGCTTTAAATAAGCACCGGAACATGGGAACATTACTAGTATAGAAAAAAATTATATTCCTTAAGTTATTACTCTGAAGAACGAGTTTTTCCAGTTTCCGTGAATGCGCAAGAATATGGAAGGCGAGTTTTTTACGTAAGAAATTGAAGAAAATTGTGACAGTGGAAAGAACTTTTCAAACAGTTAATTATTATAAGCCTTGGCATAACAGCCTCCGCAAATCACTACCTTAGCAATATTTCGAGGTTTTATAAGTCATGTTTCTCATCTCATTCATCATGCAAAAGACATTTATTGTACAATGATCGTCTTTGCGTAATGTTAAGTAGCGTGGAATCGAACTCATGTTGGCTCCAACGTCAGGATTTTTTGTTCTTTTAAAAAACTTTAAGGTTAAGCAGTTCCCATTTTGGAGCCGAAATAAGAAAGCAGTAATGGATTATGAAACCTTCATTTTACGTGTATCCTTTGAGTCCAGAGCTGGGCACTTGCGTTTTTTTGCGCGTTTTTTTGCGGTACTGCGGTACTGCGGTACTACTACCGCACTACCAAACCGGTACCGCATAACGCAGTACCGCAAAGGATCGCTGAAAGTACAGCAGTACCGCTACCGCATTCAAATTTCCCGCGGTACTTTCCGCGGTACTTTCCGCGGTACCGACCAACACGGTAGTACCGCAGTACCGCAGTACCGCAGTACCTTTCTAGTAAACGCATTTTTCCATTAAACAAAAACTTCTCAGTACGTATTGGGGCACACGCAACCGTGTTCGCACGTACCACTGAAGTATCAGCAATATATGGTCATGAACTCGCTTAGAATCACTTTTTATTTATTTATTATCCGCATGGAATGCCCACAACTCAGAGCATGCTTTAAAAGACCCTTTTATTTAGTTATTATTTTCTAAAATCGAAGTGCACGCATTCATAACTGAGTTCGATTGTGGCGAATGGTCAGCCCGTGTAGATATTCTGTATATGAGGTAGAGCGCTCGTCTTCTCGTGCAATGTTTTAGAGTTCTAAAGCATTTCCGCAGGCAATGCCACCATAAGCATAGTGCCAAACCCAATTTATACGTGGGTGAAATCTGACATACAAACAAAATGCGTAATTTTTCTCTATCACAATTACGGTCGAAAGAGGTCAAATTAGAATCATTTGACAATGTCCTTCAATTCAGCTTTCCCCCACAAATCTTAATGATTAATTAAGTTGGTCCGTTCTTCTTCAAGTCTTTTGAATTCTTGTGCAAACGATTCGAACTAAAATTTCGTATCTTCTCCGAATACATTAATTATAATCCTTCTTAAATGATTTTTTTACCTCAATCAATCAAACTACGCAACAATAATTAGCTTTAAAATTAGATTTTTACCGCTTTATGGTACGTTTCTTATATATTTTCAAGTTGGAATACCGAATAATGAAGTTTGTATTAACGATACTGAAAAAAAAAAATAGTATTGCACATTTAGATTGCAAAATACGAAGGTTATTAAAATTATTGGAATTTGAACTTATAAACGAAAAATTTTTTAAATTTTAATTTCTGTTAAAAGTAATTTAGTTTTTAACGCATAACTGCGCCTAACCTTCATTTATATAGCTCAAAAGATTGGCGATGTGGATAAATTACCCGTTTCCTCGTTAGAAAACAATGAACTCATGCAATGAAACGCGAAAGCGTCGCTGTTCCATTATTGAAACAAGAGGCTTTAATTAATCCCATTCAGGGCTGTGTATAAACGCGTGGCTGAAATTAAAATTAAAATTCTCTCCAGACCCTTTGGTCCATCCACCGTCGAAGAAAGTATTTATTAAAAAATACCTGCGTATCACGATGATGAAACTGCGAGGGAAAGCCATCTTGCTGAAAAAACACTTGTTCATTGGAGTACACATTCTAAATCGCCAGTGCAACGCTGTTTATCAGGAGAAGAGGTACTGGTCTCGTGTCACTGTGTCCGTGAGGAGGAATCGCCTGTTGAGATCGGTGGGGAGACACCAATTCTCACTGTGACTTCTGGCGGGTCTGTTAGCCTTTTCCCCGTGGAGTAGAAAGTTCTCAGTCGTCCAGGACACAATTGTGTCGATTCACACTCCTATTCAACTTAAAGCACGTCTGGTCTGACCACACAATCATGTACACTAATGTTGGGTTCTGATGCGGTTACGCTGTTCATATGTTAATTACTCACAAAATTCAAGTTTCAGGTTTGGGTCATCTTCATTAAAGGCCTTTAAGAGATGTGGAGTGTACAGTTTTCATTTTGGGCTCCGCAGGATTCGATGAATACTCGACTTACTTGCCTCGGTATTCGAATGCAGCCAATATAGCTGCATTGTTCTTTTTACTCCGCGAGGAGCGTGGCCTCCCAGAGTGCCCTTTGCAGACATCTTGCATAGTGCCTTGTCTCTCCAATTCGTCTCCATCATGCCATTAATGATTGAAACGAATTATGAGGGTAATCCATACTCACATTTCCTTGCACATTGCGCCTTTGCAATATTCTTCAAGTTTACACAACCATTTCAGTATCTGGTTGTGCTCATTAAAGAACTTCACACTCACCATTTTGCCCTACACATAATAGACACGTGGCATCAGCGGTATGCTATTGAATTGCAAGGTACCAAAATTTACAGGGTTCCGAATAAAACACGTCCAAACACTGAAACAACATGTCTTTCGCGTACAAAAATCTGTGTACATATTTGTGGAAACCTTAAAGTGTCCCCCAAAAAGTCTCTATTTTTATTTGCTCATCATTTTATAATGGATGTATATTTTATTATTGGGATTTCTTCTTCAGAAAGGTAACATATTGGGATTGTTATTTCGCATATACACATACATTTCTAATCTTTTATTACTTAATAACTAATAAATATATTTTATTAAAACCGTTCTTTCACCATTTCATACTTAAAGCAATAACTTTTCTACGAAATTAGGAAAAGGTGATACCACTACCAAGAGTGAGGTCATAATTTTTCTACGAAATTAGGAAAAGGTGATACCACTACCAAGAGTGAGGTCATAATTGCATTGTCCCAGATTCACAGTAGTTTCAGCAGGATGGAACCCCTCCACATACTGCTTGTGAAACTCGCAATTTT
>JAJOZX010000576.1:715000-892500 GCA_023014485.1 Bathynomus jamesi | reverse complement strand
ATTTCTTCAATTCTTTCCTTATTGTTTTAACACTAAAGTATTTCTTACTTTACCCGTTATTTTTAGGGGTTTCTTTTGGTTTTAAACTCCGCTTAAAGCCCAACTTCCAATCTGTTGCATTCTGGATAGAAATTTGGTCGACAAGGCGCAACATCGATATTCTAAAAAACTAACTTAAGTACCGTAGCCTAACTTATGTTAACCGAATCTAATCTAACCCTCAATAACTTGTCTGTTTTACGTCACGTTGAGCAGATGTCAATATTTTGGAAATCTTTTTGTATTTGAAGAAAAGGAAAAGTGAAAGTATTGTAAAGTTGCAGAGAAAAGTATCGCAACAAATATAATTTTGATTTAATAGTTTATTTCAGTAACTTATTACGTATACAACTTAATGATATGTCGCGGGGATGTTTATAAAAGGTTAACAACTTATGATAACATTATATAATTACTGAATGTTGTTACGATATTTTGTTATTTTTCGCTTATTGACATGTTAGTTGGGTAAAAACTTTCAGTTGAAGACAAAATGTCCTTCCAAAGGTATTGTTAATTCTGAAGAAGGTCAGCCTTACAGCGTGATGTGAAATCCGAACTACACCCCCCCCAAATAAGTTTGAAATCACAGAGTCCGAGCAGAGACTCGATCCCACGACCTTTAGCTGAGCAACCAAGCATCTTAACCATCAGGCTATATATACACACTTTTGTTAGTTTGATGTTTTCAAGTAAATGTTAATATGTGACCTTTCACCAAGACTTGATGAAGGAGAGAGTTATTCTCTAGGTTACTCTCAAACTGTCCTCGTAACCAGCCTTACATGGCTGGTCAGGAATCTGGATCACGAGTTTACGAAGTTGCTTTTTTAATGTTATTAAACGAATGTTTTCTAAATTTCACAGTTCTTTCATTTATTAAAAGGATGAAACCTACGGCTTTTTGTGGAATCCGAACCACTTCCCTGCCAAGGTAGACCCAGAGCTGATACTCGAACCTAGGACCTTCAGATTAACTTCCCTGGAGGGTAGGATATTAAACTGCTTAGGGCCTCGGGTACTAAGTCGGTTTTCCATCTTTGTCTCAAAGCTCCATAATTTTGTTGCCAATATTTCACTTCGTTTTTAAAATCAGAAAATGATATTTCAAGTACAGTGGCGCCCATAATCATTCGTACAGAGAAATATTTCAGTTATATTCGTCCTATCTTCACAATACATTCTATCCCTCTTTCTTTTGCTGAAATTTCCATTTTAGGAGATTTCAATGTCACCACCACCTTTGGCTTTCCTTACATTTCACTAACATCCCTGGTGAACTAGCTGACAAATTTTCTATCCTAAATGACCTACAGCAGATTGTAGAGCACCCGACTCGTATCCCCGATTGGCTTGGAGATATGCCCAACATTGTGGATTTATTTTTTACCTCTCATCCTCCTTCTTATTCTGTGAAACCTTTTTCACCGTTGGGCTCCTCCAACCACACTCTTATATGTTTCCTGTCCTATCACTCCAATTCGGCCTTTGAATCCTCCCAAGAGGAGGCGCCTTTGACATTTTGACGCCACTGATTGTGACTTCCCATGGAATGATTACTGCTCAGGCATGGAGGCGTACATTCCATATTCTATTCCAACTACTAATGCAAAAAAAACCTTGGTTTAACTTTACTTTTTCTAATGCTATCCGCAACAGAGAGGAGGCTTTCAATAGGTACCGTCGCCTACCAACTCCTGACTCACTCAGCTTATATTTCTGCCCAGAATCGTACAAAATCTGTTCTTTTACTCGCCAAAAATTCCTTCATCTGACAAAAATGTAAATACCTATCCAATTCTAATTCTTCTCGCTCTTTCTGGTATCTAGCTAAGGACCTATTCAACAACTTTATTTCCTCTTCTTTCTCTCCTCTTTACCATTCCGACGGCTCAGTTGCCGTCTCTCCTCCTGACAAAGCTGAAATTTTCGTTCAAACTTTCGCTTCCAACTCAACTCTGTACGATTCCGGTGCTGTTCCTCCATCTCCTCCCTCTGACTTTATTATGTCTCAAATTAGAATCTCTTCCAAAGATGTTCATTCTGCCTTATCTAGGCTCAACTCTAGGAATGCGTACGGTCCTGATGGTGTTCCTCCTGTTCTTCTTAAGAACTCTGCTTCTGTGCTGATAACCTGCCTAGGCAAACTCTCTCGTTTATGTCTCTCATCTGGTACTTTTCCTTCCTGTTGGAAGTTCGCTTTCATTCAGTCTGTCCCAAAAGAAGGATGACCCCTTTCAACCCTCCAAATATCGTCCAATTGCTTTGATTTCTTGCCTTTCTAAAGTTTCTAGGAAGATTCTTAAACACCTCTCTTGTCACAGTCTTCTTTCAGATCATCAGTACGGGTTCTGTAAGCGAAGCTTTACTGGCGATCTTCTTGCATATCTCTCTGACTCTTAGTCATCTTCCTTTTGGGATTTCGGTGAAACTTTTACTATTGCGCTAGACATATCAAACGCTTTTGATAGAGTCTGGCACAAATCTTTAATTTCGAAACTGCCCTCTTCGGTTTCTATCCTTCCATCTGTGTCTTCATCTCTAATTTCCTTTCTGGCCGATCTATAGCTACGGTTGTAGATGGCCACTGTTCTCCTCCTAAAGCTATCAACAGTGGTATTTCTCAGGGCTCTGTCCTGTCACACACTCCTTTACTTTTATTTATTAATGCTCGTTTAATGCGCACTTCCTGTCCTATTCGCTTCTATGTCCGATAATTCCACTCTTCACTTCTCCACCCGCTTCCCAAAGCATCCCTCTCAACACTCGCTCCATGATTTGCGTGGGACGCCTGTGAAATACCTGACCTCTGATGTTTCTGCTATTCTCTAACTGGGGCAGAGAAAACCTTGTGGCTTTCAATGCATTAAAAACTCAGTTCCTCCATCTGTCTAATCGTCACAATCTTCCGCACAACTATCTCCTCACCTTCAACAACACACAACTCAATCCTTCGTCTTCTCTTAACATTCCTGACGTTTCCTTTTATCCTGATCTTTCCTGGAAAGATCACGTATACTCTCTTTCCAAAACAGCTTCTAAGAGGTTAGGTGTGCTGTACCGCCTCCGCGGTTTCTTCACCTCCACTCAGTTGCTATCTCTGCACAGGGGTGTTGTCCGCCCCTGTATGGAGTATGCTTCTCATGTATGGGGTGGCTCAACCCACACAGCCGTACTTGACCGGGTGGAATCAAAGGCTTTTCGTCTCATCAATTCTCAGCCTCTTACTGTCTTCAATCCCTCTCTCTTCGCCGCAGTGTTGCCTCACTCTCTCTTTACTATCGTTATTATAACGGACACTGCTCTTCTGAACTCTGTAACTGCATGCCTCCTCCTTTAAGGAGAGCACGCAGCACCAGACTTTCAACACTTTCGCATTCCTTTTCTGTCCAATTTTCTAATGCAAGGGTTAATTGGTATGTTCAATCTTTCATCCACTCGACCAGTCAACTCTGGAACAATCTTGTTACGCCATCTTTCCCCTTGTCTATGACCTCCAATCTTTCAAACGTAGAGTGTCCAGGCTTTTTCAGAACCCTGGACCTTGATCTTGGCTCTCTTCTTCTTCTTTGGGGGAGAGGCGCTTTTGTGGACATTCGCCTTTGGCCCTTCCTTCGTGCATAAGAGAAACCACGTATAAGATAATTATGAAAAGTTTAGCTTTCGTTTGGAAAATTTTAACAAATAAAAAAAAATTAGTTTAACTCCAACATATAATGTAAAACATCAAAGAATTTGAGGAAAATAAAAAAAAAAGTTAAAATGCAAAAGTTTTCGTACATTTACTGTACTTACAAAATTAGTTAATACTTTGTGTGTCCACCTTTTGCTTGAATGACTTCATTGATTCGTTTTGGATATTTTTCTACAAGGTTTCGACACCTCACAACAGAAATTTTAGCCCATTCTTTCAAAAAAAAACTTCAAATTCATTCAGATTTGAAGGGTTTCTCTTGTGGAGCGCTTTTTACAAATCAAACCATAAATTTCGATTAAATTGAGATTTGGACTTTGACTGGGACACTCGAGAAGCTTGACATTCTTTCACTGAAATCATTTCATGGTGCTCTTACTTTCATGTTTTGAATCATTATATTGTTGCAATACCCAACTGCGACCCATTCGTAACTCCCGAAGTGAAGGCAATACATTTTCTTCTAAAATTTCCTGAATTTTCTTCGAATTCAAGATTCCATTTGTGATAACAAGCTTAAACGAGAGTGAGTGCAGTCCAAGGATAATCTTTAACAGGATAAATGGCTAAATCAACCCAACCCAGGAGCCAGCAAGCAGGAGTGAACAGAGCCTCAACACTAAATCTGCCACAATAACCACTAAGCTACCAGATACCCTCGGATCTTTTCACCATAGTCTGACTTTAAATTTTAAAGCAAATCAAGATTTATATACATTTTAATCATTCTAGTAATGAATGATGAAAATGATTGAAACATTTCAAAGTTATGACAAACATTATAAGGTAATCCTAAATAAATATTTATCTAGCATTAATAAATCTTCGTTCTTCAACTATTTCAGAAAATTTGAAGTTACAATTTTATCTTCTATTATGCCAGTTTACTTTGGTTTTAATAATGTGTTTTTTGGAGTTGCAGTAAATATTTTTTCATTGTCAAATAAGCTTAAAATCTTCACTTAAATAAGAGGATGATGAAATTTGTAATGCTTCTAGGCTTTAGTTCTCAGAACCTATCTAATAATAAGCTATGGAAGATTCTTTTAGACGTATCAACTTTTTATAACATTTTTTGGGGTTCTGCCTCGGATTAGCTTAATCCTGTATCAGATTATGAATATGTTGAAGAAAGCCATTCCATGGATTGGTGTATAAACTATCATTCATAATTTACTGAATGATGGACTGTTTCTTCTATGATATAAGTGAAAAGTACTTTTTAAGAACCTTTACACAGACTTCCACGTTTCCTGTACAGTATTAATGCTCTGAGTTAACAACAACTGTAACAGAAAGAACCTATTCCATGAATAGGACCTAATAATGGTACGACCAAATCATCAAAAGCTCTGCAAGAATGGATAAAAAGAAACAAGACTAGTTAAAATATAACAATATAGTAATAATAATTAGGAAGCTATCAGGCTTAGGATGCAATGATTCCTTAATAATAATGGTGAATAAGGAAGCAGTACAAAGATGTATGAGTGATAGATATGATCACATGATGAAATAACCCATAGTCTGGTTCCATAAAAAAGTTCATGGAAAAATCCACTATATATCTTCCTCGTTATCAGGAACAAATATGGTGGGTCATTACATAGTTAAGACTTTATTTTCATGTTGAATGTCGCAATGGACAAATTAGCATATATACTGTGTGTGTATATATATATATATACACAGTGGGATAAATGATTCCCCTGCTGAGAACAGTGATCATACCAAAACTTGAATACTGCTCAGTTTTGACGTCCCCATATAAAAAGGAAGAAATTAATAAACTAGAAGAAACGCAGAGACATTTCACAGCCAAGATTGATGGCTGCAAAGAACTCAACTACTGGGAAAGACTACATAAACTAAATCTGTATTCCCTGGAAAGAAGAAGAGAGAGGTATACCATAATCTACATATGGAAAATGATCGAAAAACTGGTACCAAACCTCAAACTAAACCCAATTACCATCCAAACGACGCTGGACAATAGGAAAGGTAGAATATGTAGTGTTCCCAAATTAAAGGCCCGACAAGGGACCTCCTCAACACTGAAGGAAAATAGTTTGGTTGTCAGGGGGCCAAGACTTTTTAACCAGCTTCCTAAGGACCTCAGAAACGTTACAGGGGTCAAAGTTGAAGTCTTTAAAAGAAAACTAGATGCCTGGCTCAAGACTGTACCAGATGAGCCGGGTGTACCTGGCTACTTGCGATGGCGAGCGCAAGAGAGCAACTTGCTCCTCCACCAAGCCAGGCCTAGAGGCTGGGCCACCAGCTTGACCTTCGTGTGAAGAGAGACTGACGCACGAAACCGCAACGAGATTAACGAGGTTACAGTGTATATATATATATATATATATATATATATATATATAATATATATATATATATATATACCGAATATTAATTCAGATTTATTCCTAGCTATTATTTTAATTTGAAAGTATTGAAATGATTTATGCAAATAAATTAACAACTTTGCTCGATATTTCCACGTTAATTTATTTCATTTTATATTCATTCAGTTGAAGTTGAAGAATATCATGCATTTATAACTATGGCTGTAAGTATATATGTATATATATATATATATATATATATATATATATATATTTAAAGTCTAACGTCCAATAAATTTTAAAATGTATTGACCCTCTCATCGTGGAAAGGAGGAAGGCTATACTGCCTTACAAAGGAAAAAACGCGTAAATCACAATTTGGTCAAAATTGAGTTAAGACCATGGTGGGTGGGGTCGATAAGCCATTTCTACTTCTCTCTGCGAAGGAAGAAGCGCGCAAGTCCAGTTCATATTAGTTAAATCAATGAAAAATGTAAATCCATTTCCACAAAATCACAGCTTTTTCCAATGGAAAAAACATGTAAGGGACAAATTAGCTCAATATATATATGCGTAATGCTAAAATGATTTGTGCTAAAAAGATTGTCATGAAATGTGCAGTTATTATGCATTGGTATAATTAGTGCATATATATATATGCGAAGTTAAGCGACATTGGGTCTGGGTCGTAGTTGGATGGGAGGGTTCTAGGACAGTTCATACCAGGACAGCTCATACCAGGACAACTCATACCCAGACAACTCATACCCGGACAACTCATACCTAGGACAACTCATACCTAGGACAACTCATACCTAGGACAACTCATACATAGGACCAGAAAAAAAATGAAAAATTAATGAAAACATTTATTTTGTAAAATTAAAAATTAAATTTAAACATTTAGAATTCATGCAAGTTATTAATGAAAACATTTTGAAATGAAAACATTTATTTTGTAAAATTAAAAATTAAATTTAAACATTTAAAATTCATGCAAGTTATATACAGTATATATATATATATATAATATATATATATATATATATATATATTATATATATATTATTATATATATATATATATATATATACATTCAACTGCAAAGAACACGCAGTATAAATAACGTAAAGAACGACGCTTGTATAGGAGATATTCCGCGCAAGACGAGAAAGAGAAAACAACAAATGAAAAAATGAAGTACCACCTGGGTTCGATTCCCAGGTGGTACTTCATTTTTTCATTTGTTGTTTTCTCTTTCTCGTCTTGCGCGGAATATCTCCTATACAAGCGTCGTTCTTTACGTTATTTATACTGCGTGTTCTTTGCAGTTGAATGTATATAATGTTACGGCATGCGGGAGGTGCCCCCTTGGGGCATTGGTTTCTGCGAGTATGTAGAGGAATTACGGCATTTGGAAGAGTGAAGTCCATGGTGTAGTGGTTATCGCGTCTGACCGGCAATCGGAAGATCCCGGGTTCGATTCCCAGGTGGTACTTCATTTTTTCATTTGTTGTTTTCTCTTTCTCGTCTTGCGCGGAATATCTCCTATACAAGCGTCGTTCTTTACGATATATATATATATATATATATATGATACACACAGACCGTGCATGGAACAAGGAACTCTTCTGGGATAATTAAATCCACTATAGTCTGAATAAGTAATGGTAAATGACAAATACCATAGTTTTTCTTTTTCATGATGCAAGCCCGACGTGGGCAACGGGTCTCTCGCAAAGAGGTCCCATAGATATAGCTTCCCTCACCAGCTATCTGCAAAGCAGACAGGATCCAGCTTTGGGACATGGATCTAGGGTTTAAAGCAGCCTAGCCCCACTACATTTAGAACCTCAATATAAGTAAAAGACTCGTTGCATTCACGTCGGATTGAATAAATCAAAGAAAAAGGGGCAACGAGTCTTTTACTTATATTGAGGTTCTAAATGTAGTGGGGCTAGGCTGCTTTAAACCCTAGATCCATGTCCCAAAGCTGGATCCTGTCTGCTTTGCAGATAACTGGTGAGGGAAGCTATATTTATGGGACCTCTTTGCGAGAGACCCGTTGCCCACGTCGGGCTTGCATCATGAAAAGAAAAACTATGGTATTTGTCATTTACCATTACTTATTCGGACTATAGTGGATTTAATTATCCCAGAAGAGTTCCTTGTTCTATGCACGGTCTGTGTGTATCATAAAAAATTCAGGGAACCATTGGGTTCATTGAATGCCCAGTTAGGTCAACTGTACGCCCTTGACGATTGGTTAGGTTTAGTCGTGATATTTTCGTTAAAACTAACGAAAACATCACGACTAAACCTAACCAATCGTCAAGGGCGTACAGTTGACCTAACCGGGCATTCAAATTTTATCTTATGTAAATAATGGTTCTCTATTTATTATATGTTTCCAATAAATAATAAATTTGTTGTTATTGTTTTCTTATCTTATTTTGGTTAATTTGCAGAGTTTAAACTTTCGGGGTGGATATAGATGAAAAGATCAACATTGGGGTGGTAATTGTTGAAGAGAGTATGAGTTGTCCTAGGTATGAGTTGTCCTAGGTATGAGTTGTCCGGGTCTGAGTTGTCCGGGTCTGAGTTGTCCAGGTATGTGTTGTCCTGGTATGAGCTGTCCGGTCACGGGATGGGAGACCGTCCTCTGCGCCCAGATTATGTAGCGACCCGTGGTTCGGATCCCACGTAAAGCTGTAGGTCCCCTCCGTCATATGACCGTAGATGTTGCGAAGGAGGTTAAACAACCCCAATTAAAAAAAAATATATATATATATATATATAAGGGTAGGGGGTCCTCGCTTAACGTCGTAGATGCGTTCCTGAGAAACTCGACTTAAAGCAAAACAACGTAGAGCGATACCGTTTTTCCATTTTTATATAAATATTAAATTACCAGAAATCATATTATAAGTAGAAATACATCTTTAACTAAAAAATATATAAACAAGTGAAATACATCAGGGCTTTTTTTTCAGTAATTGCACTTGGGGGGAAAGATACGTTGGCCAGGGGGTCAGGGTTGGGGGGTTTGCTGATAACGGTACACTGACGTAAAAAACTATACAGTATTTAATTATACGAGGGTAATTCAATAAGTATCCGCACTTTTAATTTTCACAATTTTATTTTCACATCTGATACATTATAAACACATCACTTCTCAACATAGTCTCCCTGTTTCTCAATACATTTAGTCCAGCGATCTACAAGCTTCCTAATGCCATCACAAAAGAATGTTTTTGGCTGTGTGCGTAGCCAGTCATGCACCGCCTCCTTCAGGTCATCATCGCCTTGGAATCGCTGACCTCTCAAAGCGTCTTTTAGTGGTCCAAACAGGTAAAAATCCGAAGGTGCCAGGTCTGGACTCTGGACTGTAGGCTGGATGGTCGAGAAGTTCAAATTTAAGTTCTTGAAGGCATTTTCTAATCTGTACAGCGGTATGAGGACGCGCATTGTCGTGTAACAGACTAACACCTTCCCACAATCTCCCTCTCCGTTTTGTGCGAATTGCTTGCTTTAACTCATTCCGAAGCATGTCAGAATACGATGCATTTGTTACTGTAGTTCTACGCTCTAGGTAATGTTCAAGGATAGGGCCTCATGTATCCCAAAACAGTGTTAGCATAACTTTACCTGCTGACGGCTGCGCCTTGAACTTCCTTGCAACAGGAGATGTTGGATGCTTCCATTGCATGCTCTGTCGTTTGCATTCTGGTTCATCGTGATGGATCCAGGTTTCATCTCCAGTGATAATGCGCTCCAAAAGGTTTTCACCTTCATTATGATACCACGCCAAAAGACGAGAGCAGACGTCCATACGATTACGCTTGTGTTTTTCTGTCAACTGGCGATGCTGACAGAACATATTTTTTGTGATAGCATTAGGAAGCTTGTAGATCGCTGGACTAAGTGTATTGAGAAACAGGGAGACTATATTGAGAAGTGGTGTTTATAATCTATCAGATGAGAAAATAAAAAGTGCGGATACTTATTGAATTACCCTCGTGTGTGTATATATATATATATATATATATATATATATATATATATATACACTGTATATTAAAATAATATAATATATAAAAATAAAATATATAAAACATAAAATAATAATATTATTATTATTATTATATTAATATTAAATTTATATAATAACCATTTAAACTATTAAAATAATTATTTAATTATAATTTAACTTATTTTAATTAAACAAAATATTTAATATATTTTTATATGATGAAGAAAGGAAACCGTAATATTTAATCCTGACAAAAAAAATTACATAAAAACACTACAAAAAATTTGTTAGGGAGGGAAGATCTGAGTTTGGGGAGAGAGGGGAGGGATATCCCCCAAAGCCTTATGGAAAAAAAAACCCTGTACATATTTAAATATATAAAATATTGTAAATATAAATAGATGACATTCGCCAGAGATGGGTGAGTTCATGTGAGTGCGTCGTATTGTAGAAACATGTTCTCTAATTTTTCAGTGACGTATACGCGAAACGACGTGTAGCGAGGCAGTGTATAGCGGGGACTAGCATATATATATATATACACGTCCACCCGATAGGTCGAACATAAGGAAACTCATTTAAACAAAATAGCTAAGGATATTCAAAATATAAAACGCTAATCAAAATAATTTTAATTTTGAATGTTTTTAGATTTCCTCCTTTCATGTGGTTAGCACACAGTTCATATGGCCACCACATAACGCATAAACGTCTACATAACACGCAAGTTCTTCCCCTCACCTAAAATATGACCTACGATTTAGTGTTTCCACCAGTCATCCTATAATCTTTCAGTAGTTTGTTTTGTCAAACTATACATTCCTTATCTGATTTAAAACTTCTTATAAGACTGTATCTGCGGAATCTTTGCTGGCTTATCAAGAACCAACCCTCTTCAAGGGAAAACCAATCCCTATTAATGTAGCTATCCCGTTAGCTAGTAAGTGGTTAAATTGAGGGGGGAAACCCCCACCTTTATATATTTTTTAAATATATAAGCCCATGCACAGTTTGATTGGTGATGGTAGAGGGAGGGGTGGGATCTTGTGAAATCCGTCGGCCTGACAAGCTTTTTCTGCACATAGTATACTACACATAATCGATTTGCTATACTCGGTTGCATAAGATAAGTGTTTGGTTTTGTAAGTTCGAAATTTTGACAAAGCTTGATTGAACGCCAATTGTTTTTTGCTTTGAATTTATTGCAAGGAATTTTGTGACATTTTTACTGATTATTTTTTATTAACATTTGAAATATTGTTTTGTCCTGTTTTAAAACTCCGGTCGTCGTATTTTCTTGATATATGTGAATTAAACCTGAAACTGAAAAACATTTTCCTTGTATTAAATAAATAAAGTCGTCTAAATTGACCTCTTCTCAGTTATTTGAATGTGTTTTGATTTTAAACGTGAAAGATCGATGCGGAGTATAAAAGTCATCGATGTTCTGAATGAAGCTCTGCGAGAATTCATACTTTCAGGGGTAATTACCGATCAAAATTGCACTTAAAACGAAGAAGGGTAATTGATATCTCATCTCTACTGTACAGTAATCAAGTGAGTGTAAACTGAGAAATTATACCGATTCAGTGAGACAGACTGAAAGGGGGATTAGTGAAAGAGAAAAAATAAATTGAGTGTGGTACAAGTTTACACCTTGGAGGAGAGAAGCGTTAACTAAAATAATAACCGTTGAGCATAATAGACAAATTAACTACTATAGTCCCCGGGATACTTGGCACCGATGGTATCCCAGAGTACACATATGGAGTACGCTTCTCATGTGTAGGGTAGCTCAACCCACACAAACCTACCTGACTGGGTGAAATCAAAGGCTTTTTGTCTCATCAATTCTCCGCCTCTTACTGACTGCCTTCAAACCCTCTTTCTCTCTTCACGCAATGTTGTCTCACTCTCTCTTTACTACCGCTATCATAACAGACACGGCTCTTCTGAACTCTCTAACTGCATGCCGCCTCCTTTAAGGATAGCATGCAGTACCAGACTTTCTACACATTCTCATTCCTTTTCTGTCCAACTCTCTAACACAAGGGCTAATCGATATTTTCAATCTTTGATCTGCTAAACCAGTGAACTCTGGACCAATCCTGGACCTTGATTTTGACTCTCTTCTACTATCGAGGGGGCATTTTTGCGGGTATTCGCCCTTGGCCCCTCCTTCCTGCATATATATATATATATATATATATACGGATCTGGTATTCAAATCACACGAACTTGATTGATGATATAAAATTAACCCAACTATTTTCTCAGACCACATAATAGAGATATCAACAAATATGGTAACAACATTACAAGACAATACTCATACTGAAGAAAGAAGCAAATTTGGGATTTTTAACTTAAACTCCAAGACTATAAATTGGGAAGAAATCAGATCACATATTGCCCAAATAGAATGGAAAACAGTTTTAGAGAATAAAACAACCAAAGAACTGCTACCAACCTTGGAAGAAAAGACGCTGGAAATTTTAGAAAAAGTATGTTTCGAAAGCACAACCAAAAGGAAAGATGAACTGGTTTGAGAGGCAAAAGCGAACAAATTTCCGCAAAGGAAAGAGAGTAGCGGAAAAGTTAGTGAATTGCAGAGGTAATAATACCAAGAAAGTAATACAAGAAAAGCTGGAGAGTATCGATAGGGCCATACAAGCCCTGACTTAGGGCCATACAGAGAGGGAGAAGGAAAAGGCGGTAGAAGCAATGAAGGAAAATCCAAAATACTGTACTTCTTAGCTATGCAAAAAGGAAAACAAAAAAGCGTGCCACTATCGGGTCCTAAAGCAAAGGAAATGATGAACTAACCGACGATCTAAAAGAAATATCTGAAACATTGAGAGCTCACAACGAATCAGTCTTCAGTACCACAAAAAGTGACAAAGTGGTACCTGATATAGATGCATTCTTTGAAGAGAAATTGGAAGGAGATTAAGTAACAGACTTTGATTTTCTCCAGGAAGATATAGCGCGAGCTATAGGACAAATGAAATCACATTCAGCTGCCGGTCCGGACAAATGGAGCGCCTTATTGATTAAAAACTGTAAAAATGAAATACCTACACCCTTATACTGGATATGTTGAAAATCCCTAGACACTGGGGAAATACAGAGCATCATGAAAAGAGCAAACATTGTCCCTATATATAAAGGAGGGGGTAGAGCTCAAACAAAGAACTATAGCTCAGTGTCATTGATGTCCGATCTCACCAAAGTATTTGAAAGAATACAGTAGTTAGAGAGAAAATCTATGACTTCTTGGAGACACTCGAAAGACTCAATGAGAATTAGCACGGTTTCCGATCAGGAAGATCATGCCCATCACAACTTATTGAGCCCTATAGCAATATCCTAGATGCACTTTAAAGTAATGAGAACTGCGATGTCATATACATGGATTTTGCTAAAGCGTTCGACAAATGTGATCATGGTATAATAGCACATAGAATAAGACATATGGGAATAACAGGCAAAGTGGGAAAATGGATCTATAACTTCCTCAGAGAACGTCTACAGGTCGTAAAAATTCAAGGTATATCATCATCAGAATCGGAAGTATGCAGCTCAGTACAACAAGGAACAGTATTAGCCTCACTCCTATTTATTATAATGCTAACATACATAGACAATGAAGTAACCAAAGACAGTATAGTAACATCCTTTGCAGACGATACAAAGATCAGCAGAAAAATCAGTGATGCAAAAGAGGTGGAGGCCTTACAGGGGGACACAGTGGCGTTCTAAGAGGGGTACGAGCGGGCGGTCCGCCCCGGGTGACAGCCAGGGGGGGGGGGTGCCATCGGGAGAGTTGAAATACCAGTACAAGTTTTCAAACCAAATGAAAAATTCGCCAAAGTAAGAAAAAAAATTTAAAAATGTTCAAACTATTACAACAGCTTAATATTAATTTCCACTATAAAATAAATTTTTATTTTTATGGCAATACAAAATTTACAAACGAAAAATTAAATATTTTATAAAAATTACATCGAAAGGCGAACGTTTGTTGACGTTTTAGTCATCAGTTTGTTGAGCATAGCCAGCTGGCTGCAACTGACATTCCAAATCTTCTTCACTTGACACTGTGACTCCACATACATGAGGTATGTTTCATTAAATAATTATGATAAAGCATAAAGTGCTGGTGTTTATAACAATATCATGGTACTTATACCAGTGTCCAGTAATTTTTGACAATGTGGTATCATAGTGATGTTTAAGTGTTTATAAATGCATCGTCGTGATGTTATAGAAACTCATGTTTATGAATAGTGGTCCCTGTGACTACTGGTTATCAGTAAAAAGACACAGGAAAGTCACACTTTGCACTAAACTTTAGACTTGACCTTTTTCCTACAACCATGACTACTGAAGTAACGATGGTGTGTATGACTGAGTGAGTTTTTTTATGATGACTATGTGGTGATCTTATGATGGTGGTGGTGTTGATATGACTGCATGATTTTTTTTAATGCAACTACATGGTGATGCTAAGACAGAGAGGGTGATGATGTGACTGCATGGAGATGTGTTAATGTTTACATTCTTAATATAGTAAACACCGTTTCAGATTTACATCAACAACTACAGTACTATTCTATATTGAATTAGTACTAATGCTTATTGGCTTAGTCAAGTTCAACAATTTCACAATTGTTGCTGTCTGCTGTATGTGATTTCTCTTTTTTGAGTTACCTTTCTTTCTGGTGTGAAGTCCTGGAAGAAATTAATCCCACACAAAAGTATTTGCAAACAGTTGGAATCAGCCTTGAAAAGTGCATTGTGAAGCTCCAAGCTCTAAAACTGTTTCTTGAAGATCAGCGCAATGAAATTGTGGAGAGGGCCATTCATTATGCAACTACAATGTGTGAGGAAATGGACATTTCTATGGAGAGAAGAGGGAGAGTAAAGCTCCGAAAAAGGATGCCAGGAGAGATGGCAAAGGATGCTGGTCTCACATTGCCAGAGGAAGTGAAAAGGGCTATGTTTGAATGTCTTGATCGCTTTCATCAAGAATTGGAGATTCGTTCTAAGGCAATGGATCAAATTCTGCCAATCTTCGCTGTTATTCAGCCAAACACTTTGGTTGTTGCAACAGAAGAAGAACTTCAGAAGTATATTCCAAATTTGACTCAGATTTTCGATGAATTCTCTGATGAAGATATCAGTGTGGAAATTGGACGACTTCGGAGGCATTTGGAAGCTGCCAAAATCAGCGTTGAAGAGGCAAAGAAATGGACAGCATTGCAGTTTCTGGAGTTTATTGTGAAATGGGATTTTTGGGAATCTTTGCCAAACTTGTCACTGTGTTTGAAATTCTTTTTGACTGTCTGTGTGTCTATTGCTTCATGTGAAAGAAGTTTTTCCAAATTGAAATTGACAAGAAATTTCTTTCGCTCGACCATGAGTCAGACAAGATTGATAAATCTGGCTTTACTTTCAATTGAACATGAATATGCAAAGAAGGTGAATTTTGATGAGGTCATTGATCAATTTGCAGAAATTAAGGCTCGAAAGCAGAGACTGTGAATCCTCTCTATTTACCTTTGAAGAATAGGCTGAGCGTTGAGACTGGATTTCCTATGTTTTTTTGTATAAAATAAAATGTAGTATTACCTGTTCACTGAATTTTTAATGTCCTGCATTTTTCTTATTTCCAATTTGCTTATGACAGTACTGTACTGTTTAAAAATCTACTTGCAAACATAATATATTTTTCTGTGTGTTTAAGTTTTAAAATTATTTATGGGGGGTGCCAAAGGAAGGATCCGCCCCGGGTGCCAAATACTTTAGGTACGCCCCTGGGGGAACATGAACAGAATATACGAATGGTCAGAAGACAACAATATGACATTTAACACGGAGAAATTTCAGCTCTTGAGATATGGAAGAAATAAGGATCTTACTGTAGATAGCATATTATTCCCAGATAGACAGGAAATCCAGAGAAGAACGAAAGCAATAGAGTTGGGGGTTATAATGACCGATGATGCGAAATTCGAAACACAAAATCGGATAGCGATAAACAAAGCATAAAGAGTTGCGGGACAGGCCCTAAGAACCTTTAAAAGAAAGGACAAAACAGTAATGATTCTCCTGATGAGAACACTGATCATACCAAAACTTGAATACTGCTCAGTCTTGACGTCCCCGCATAAAAAGGAAGAAATCAATAAACTAGAAGAAATTTAGAGACATTTTACAGCCAAGAATGATGACTGCAAAGGACTCAACTACTGGGAAAGCCAACATAAACTAAATCTGTATTCCCCGGAAAGAAAAAGAGAGAGTACACCATAATTTACATATGGAAAAATGATCGAAAACCTGGTACCAAACCTCAAACTAAACCCAATTACCATCCAAACAACGCTGGAAAATAGGAAAGGCAGAATGTGTAGTGTTCCCAAATTAAAGGCCAGACAAGGGACTTCTTCAACACTGAAGAATAGCTTGGTTGTTAGGGGGCCAAGACTTTTTAACCAGCTTCCAAAGGACCTCAGAAACGTTACAGGGGTCAAAGTTGTAGTCTTCGAAAGAAGACTTGATGACTGGCTCAAGACTGTACCAGATGATTCGGGTGTACCTGGCTATGTGCGGTGGAGAGCGCAAGAGAGCAACTCGCTCCTCCATCACAGGCCTAGAGGCGGGGCCACCAGCTTCACCTTCGAGTGAAGAGAGACCAACGCACGGAACTGCTATGAGGTTATGAGGTTATTTATATACAGTATATAATGTATGTGTGTGTGTGTGTGTGTGTGTGTGTGTGTGTGTGTGTGTGTGTGTGTGTGTGTGTGTAAAATAGAAGACTTGTCTGATAATGAGCAATCTTCGTTTCATCAAAATTCTAATGTAAATTAAATTACGTGGCATATACCTATATATTGGAGTAATAGACTGTGCCTGGGGAGGGTATGAAATTTAACTCTCATACCTGTAGTTTTAAGCCATATCAGGTATCTAAATTGATTTACATATACGTCGTATTCACTAATCAGTGAATGCAAAAATTTCAAGAACTTCTTTAAATCAATTTTGAAAAACTTCTATACACTAATGTAAACCTATTACCAAGTAATATTTAAAAGAAAAAGTTTCAATTTCCTATGACTGAATTTGTAACTGGAGTATATATTGTGAATTCCATTCACCTAAATGAGTGCCTCACTCAAAACATCTATATGGTTGTATAATAGGATAATGACTCGTTTTCCTCGATTCATTTCAGTTGTGTTCTTATAGGATAAAAAGAGGTTTGACTTGTCTTAACTCCTCCTATCAAAATTATATATATATAGTATTTGTCATTTATCATTACTTATACGGACTACAGTGGATTTAATTTTCCCAGAAGAGTTCCTTGTTCCATGCACGATCTGTGTGTAATATAAAAGTTTCTCAGGGGACCATTCTGAGTTGTAACATATATATATATATATATATATATATATATATATATAATATATATAATATGCGCCTCGGTGGTGCAGTGATTAGCATTGCTGACTACGAATCCATCAGCGTCAGGTTCGATTCCTGGTGACAGCAGGTGGCGCGCAGCTAACCTAGCTGTTCATCCTGCCCACGATAAAAATGGGTACCCTGGGTAGCCTTGTGGTTAAGACCCTGGGCTGTTGATCAAAAGGTTGTAAGATCGAGTTCGGGCAAGGACTTTGTAATTTCTGACCACCTGTGGTGGGGCGTGGTTCGGATTCCACGTTAAGCTGTACGTCTAAGGTGGAGCAACAAGCTTGACCTTCGTCAGAATAAACAATTCGGGCGGAAGCAAAACCAAGGTTATATAGAGGATGGTCCAAAAGCCCATATCTGTTTTGCTGGAATAATAGTATTTTAGGATAAAAATGTAGTAACATAATTAGATGTATATTTATTTATCAAGCTTAGGTCTAAGGTTCAACGTGAACACCATCACTCTCTCTGCAAATCTCAAATCTACCCACTGAATTGCAGAACATATTCTCAAGCATCTCTTGGGTTATTTTAGCGACTGTCGAACAATGCGAGTTTGCAGATTCTGCAGGTCTGTAATTCTTGTTTTATAAGCCTCAGGCTTTAAAAAGACCACGCAAAGAAGTCTAAGTGTTAAATCCGGAGATCGTGATGCCCAGGGCCTGTTTCCACCACGTCCAATCCACCGATTTTGTAAGAGCTCATCAAGGTACGCCCGAACGATGTTTGCATAGTGACATAGAGCTCCATCTTGTTGAAAGACAACAGTGTCGAGAATGCCATTTGAACGAAGCTGGAGTTCAAGAAACTGCTGAAGCATGTCAAGATAAATTGGCCATGTTACCGTTGATTTTGCAAAGAAAAAAGGTCCGTAAATCTTCGATCTTGTCATACCCAACCAAACATTAACTTTAGGAGAATCTCTCTCCCATTCGAAGAACTCGGTTCGTTTTTTACTAGCCAAGATACGGCAATTATGTCGATTAACCTTTCCGCATGTGTAGAATATCGCCTCATCGCTGAAGAGAATGTGGTTTAATAAGTTTTGGGTATGAATTTTTTTCAATCAATTCTGTGCACATGGCAGCTCGTCTTGGATAATTCTATTCATGTAACGCATGTAGCACTTGAATATGGTAACTTTTCTTTTTTAATGTTAATTTTAAAATCCTTAGAACAGTCGTTTTTGGTATGCTCAGTGTACGTGATGCTGTGCGAGTTGACATTCTAGGGTTTGTTTCAAAGGCATCTCTTACCAATTTAACATTTTCTTGAGAAGTACCTGGACGTCCAGATCTTGCCTCATCATGAACAGATCCTATTCTTTTTAATTTATTGACCAGCTCCGGAATTGCTTTGTCTGTAGGTCCTGGTTTGTGAAATCTTGTTTCGAATTTTTCTCGAATTTCTTTGCACTTCTTCCCTTGGATACGTAGTGTAACTACCATCACACGTTCTTGTACATCCATCATCATCTATGGCCTGTAGAAAATAAAATACAAATATAATTAATTATTTCAGCAAAATAGATAGGGACTTTTGGACCACCCTGTACAAAGAGAGAGAGAGAGAGAGGGAGAGAGAGAGAATTTGGCCAGTATTTGATACAGTTAATCTTGAGATGATTAAAACTAGCCATTCAAATTTGTTAAGAGACAATCAGATGTAGGAATAACAGGGCAATATTTCTTCACGTAATCAGTAATAACCACAAAATCAAACGAAATAGCGCAACGCTTGTAATAAACAATTTTAATTTAATAAAGAGAAATATCTTAGAATATATATATATATATAACTTCAAACGTATAATGAAAAGGAAGACCAAGGAAGCAAAATACATGACTTTAATATAAATCCGACGTTTCGAAGGATACAACCCTCATCTTCAAGGTAAATTCTAAAATTTAAAAAGTAAAAGATAAGTAAAATTTTAAAACAATTACAAAATTAAAACAAAATATGAAATAAATTTTGCATTAAAACATTCAAATAGATAGAAAAATTATGATTTAAAGAAGGTTTAAGTTTAAAAATATAAATAGATTCCAATAATCTAAGATCACTAATGTTATTACTTACAATTAAAATCTTAAAATTACCTGTTGGAAAAAGGAGTGTCACATCCAATCGAATGTTCACGTATTATGGATTCCATTGGGTTACTGATGGGACGACCGGTGCGAGACGACCTACCCAAATGCTGGTCAACGCGGAACTGAAGTAAACGAATGGTACTTCCAATGTAAGCCTCGCTCTTGCAGTGCGAGCAATCATATTTATAGATGCATGACCAGCACAAAAAGGGGAGGGAATTTATCCTTAAAACGAAAGTAAGATCATACAGTGCGAGAATTTACAAAACGAATTTAAAATTAATTTGGGGAAAGAATTTCTTCAGGGCTGCAGACAGGTCTTTCTTAGTCTTGTCACTAAAAAAGGACCGAGGTAAGAAAAAGTAAGGTAACAACTGTCTTTGGAAACATTAAGAACAAGTTTATTGAGTCTATATAATATTATCAAGAAATTTAGAAATATATTTATGAATTAATTTCTTAGGAAAACCACAGAAAATATAAAATTTAATTAAATATTCAAATTCATTATGAAGACCAATATAGGACGAACATAAATGATAAGATCTATAAATAAGAGTCCGAATGGAGTTAACTTTGAATAAAAAACGTGTACAAGTAAAAAAAAACTCATACCCAAATGTGTAAAAGTTGATTTACGAAATAATGAGGTAGAAAAAGAACCATTCAGCTTCTCAATAGACAAATCCATAAAAGGGAGGATGTTGTTATTCTCTGATTCGATAGTAAATTTAATGCTGGAATGCTGGGCAGTAAGATAATTTTAAAACTTCTCAGCGTGTGATTGACATCAGAAGAGAGTGAAGATATCGTCCACATATCCTCGATAAAAGACTGGACGAAAATCAAGAGGAGAGGTATTAAGGACCTATTCTTCGAAATAATACGTAAAAATATTTGCCAGAGTGGGACCTAAAGGGGAACCCATAGCAACACCTTCAGTTTGTTCACAAAGTTGATTATTAAATACAAAATAGGAATTAAAAACCGACAATTCGAGAAATTTCCTAAAATTTAAACCGATTAAAACCATGAACGGTTTCGCAAGAAAAAAACGGTTTGTTAACCCAAAGGTTTCATGCAATGGAATATTGGTAAACAATGACTTAACACAGGTTCTTAACCTCTGGTTCGCGACCCAAACTTGGGTCATGAAATTGTCATTTATCATTTATTTATGTTATCCCTAATCATTTTAACATTATTATTTATTTTATTATCTCTTACGAGTGAACTGTTTGAAGACATTGGTCGCCGAATTAACCCCGAGACCAGAATTTGGATCGCGGCCTAAAAAGGTTAAGAACCCCCCTGAATTCTTAACATCATAGCTACACATAAAAATATTATTAGAACTTAAACTATTAATTTCGTAAACAAATGAGTAAGAATTTTTTACCGAGTAATCGTTGGTAGTTACTTAAGTGGGGACAAAATAGGGAGCTATTGAAGAATAGGGACCCCAGCCTTTTTTAGTTAGGCTTATAAGGCTAACTAACGAAAATATCACGACCTAACCTAACCAATCGTTAGGTTAACTGTACGCCCTTGACGATTGGTTAGGTTAGGTCATGATATTTTCGTTAGTTAGCCTTATAAAGCTAACTAAAGAAGGTTGGGGTCCCTATTCTTCAATAGCTCACAAAATAGGAACGAGGAACTTAGCCAAAGGATAGGTAGGAGAAGTATAGGCTGAAAGAATAGGTCTAATTGGTACATTCCTTTTATAAACTTTAGGGAGGCCATAAAGAACTCCAGGAGTAGAACCAGTAATCAAAAGGTTATTGTAATGAATTTCATTTAAATGACCAACAGATTTTAGATGACGTAAGAACCTATTAACTTTATCCTCAGTTCCCAAAATAACAGACAAAATGGAATCTTTAACTTGGCGAAACTTACCAGTATAAGAAAGAACAGTGAGGACTTTGTCTATATAATCCTTTTTGTTCAATATGACAATTCCCCTTCCTTTATCAGGTTTACAAATAACAATATTATTGTTACGACCTAAAGAACGTAAAATACTAAAACAGTTTTCTTAGAAATGGGAGAAAAAACGGATCACCTGAAAATCAGGGCCCCCAACCTTCTCTAGTTAGCCTTATAAGGCTAACTAACGAAAATATCACGACCTAACCAACCAATCGTTAGGTCAACTGTACGCCCTTGACGATTGGTTAGGTTAGGTCGTGATATTTTCGTTAGTTAGCCTTATAAAGCTAACTAAAGAAGGCTGGGGACCCTGATCTTCAGGTGATCCGAAAAAACTTTACAGAGCCTAAAATTATAGTAATATTTAAAAGCAACAGTTTGAATTAATTTCTTGAGGTTATTCAAATTTTCAGTAGGCAAAATAGAGAACTTCACTATAAGAATTAATTTCTCAAAAGCAAGAAAGTATTTAAGAAAGTTAAACTTAAAAACAGGAAGTTTAAACTGAAAACCGAAAGAGAAGAGAAATTTCTCCGTATCGGACAGTTTATAAGTGATAAAATTAAATATAGTATAACTTTCCCAGAATTACATGGAGTCAAAGAATTCGAAATACCCAATTTAGACAATTTTCGCTTGTGTCTGTTACTAATATTTACACAGTAATTGCTAACATTTTCTATTTTATGGCTATATATATATATATATATATATATATATATATATATTTATTTTTTTTTTTAGTTCAGGAAGAACCGATTCGCCTCTATTTAAAGGGCATATCTCAGCGGAAAAACAAAGAAAAAGTGAGAGGAAAGACAGAGGAAAAGAAAGGGTGGAGGGGACAGTCGAAGTGGAAAAAGACCAAGGATGACAAGGACTGCAGGGTCGAGCCCCATCATCCTTGGGTGCTAGGGTTATATATATATATATATATATATATATATATATATATATATATATATATATATATATATATAGAGTCCTTCCCTGTATAAATTAGATAACATTATATAAGAAGAGATTGAAAGCTGGATTGGAAGGAAAGCACGCGACAGGAGATAGGCTATTATGCATGTATCGGTACGTCTCGGACAAGGGAGATAAAAGTTAAAACGAAGAATGATTAAGAAAAGGGCAACTTTTTAAATATATATTCTTTGATATGTAAATTTGAATATTGGGGGGGGATAAGCTTCGCTCCCAAAACGCATAAAGTGGGGGAGTGGAGAAATCATTGGGCAGCGTGCTGATTTTAGGTTTCAATATACAGGGTGTTTCTAAAGTAACCATCTATTTTGCGAAATAATATGAATTATAAAAAAGACACCTTTAAAACATGAAAATATATATGTATATTTGTAAGCTCGGCACACATTGTTGCTCTTCGTGGATAATCTTCTTGTAAGCTGTGGAACACTTGAATGTGGTATGACTTTTTCTTTAAATCATAACGTAGAATTCTGTAAACCGTTGTTTGTGGAATTTCTAATCTGTGGGATGCCCTCCGAATCGATAATTGTGGATCCTCTTCGAATGCTTCTTGAACAGATTCGATTCTTTCGTGAGATCTTCTTGGCCGTCCAGATCTACGCTCGTCATGCACAGATCCAGTCCTCATAAATTTGTTTACTAATTCGCGAATAGCCTGGTCTCTAGGGCCTGTTTTACGAAACCTTCTCTCAAACTTTTCTCTAATTTCATTGCACTTCATGCCTTTTATCCTGCATGTTACTACATAAACCCGTTCTTGCACATTCATCATCAATGATATGGGTCTGAAAATAAAATAAAATAATTACAAAAAATCGTGTAAAACAATTGAAATATTATAAATACATGAATTTTGTATAACAATGCACATACCATTATGCCAATATAACAATTGTTTAAAATCCCCCTATTTCACCAAAATAGATGATTACTTTAGAAACACCCTGTATAAATATATAGTGAAACAGTGTTGTCGTGGAATCTATACTCTATATTCATAGTAGCAGTGAGTCAGCGTGCTGTATTACATCAGGTGGGACGCAGGTTGGAGGTTATCTCCACGATGGTACTGGTTATGACATCATAAAACACACACACACACACACACACACACACACACATATATATATATATATATATATATATATATATATATATATATATATATATATATATATATATATATATGTGTGCGTGTGTGTGTGTGTGTGTATATATACTGTATACAAAAAATTCTATGTTCCAGTTTAGGTTAGGTTACTACACTTTATATTTAATTTTTTATTTTCTGAGGTTAAGTTAGGTTTAGTTAGGTTACTCTGTATTCAATTTTTTACTTTTGATGGGTTTGGCACCCCTATCCATTTGGCACTCCCCCATCCCTTACCACCTTCCTCCTTATCATCCCCAATCCTCCATTACTCCCCCCACCTTCCTCTCCTCAAATGGACCCATACTACTTAGCCAAGGAAATTTTACAGGAAAGAGGAGACTACATAAGCTAACTCTACAATTACGCTGTGCACACATAGAAATCGTACATTAGATAGCACCATTGTATAAACTAACTAATAATATATTTGTGCTGATCTTATATCAACTTCTTGGTATCGTTACAAAAACCTCGAACATAAACCTCGAACATGTTCTTTGTATTGCACTTCGCTTTATGCAATATCTCGTTTTCTGTACGGATTTGTGAGAACAGCTAGAGCGGTACAGTACTCACGCGGTTATCCGTGATTCACTCAACCGTGAATCGAGTTAACCGTGATTTACTAAATGTAGTAATTGTCCACTTATCCGTGATTATGACACTAAAATAACCGCCTCCCGATATCCCACCACAACGCGCCACAGTCAGTGTCTTTGCACTAGAGTACACATGTGCTCTTGTGGCTTCGCATATCTTCACGTAATGTGGTGAGTACAAACTACTTAATTGTATACTAATGTATAGTATACTGTAACAGAATAAAACTGTGTTGCGGCGCGCGAGGTGGGAGGTCAGTCAGTGGTGGCGAGCAGAAGCGGCTGCTCCACCTTCCTACCGGCGATGTATACTGAGTTAACTGAGTTAACATTATTGTAGTGTTTTCTGAACTTTTCGTCCATTAATGTTATTACTCCTAAATCTCTCATGTGATATTTTGATGTAATGCGTGTGTTGCTGCTCGTTATTTTATATTCTCTCGTCATTCTGTGTCGTTCCCTAATGTAATTTTTCAGCAATGAAGTTCATGTTTTCTTCCGCCTATTTAAAGTGTTTTGGTATCATTTTGTAGTTTTATATCCTCTTCAAAAGTTTTATGTGATTTGCCACGTGTCTAGAATTCTCCATTAGTTGCGACATAAAAGATATCACCCTCTAAATTCAGACTGTTTGCGCTACATAACTTAGTCTGTTTTCTTGCAAGTAGTATGCAATTTTCTTCTCTTTGTCAAACTTTTATGGAGTGCAATATAAGCGTTACTGGTCGACAATTTTTTTTTTTTGTCATCACTCTGTTTTCTCCTTAATAAATGAAAGCAATGTTTGCTCTTCTTTAAGTGTGCAGAATTTAGGACAGGCGTCCTCTGTGTGTACCTGCGGTGATCCAGTGGATCTGCAATGGTTTCTTTGCATTACATTCAATATATCGAGGCTGAATTGCCTCGAAGGGCATTAATTGTCTCTTTTTGAAAAAATCAATATTACGGAGAGAGTTTTGGCTTGAATCAGTCCTTGGTTCTTAAGTATCAGTTTCAAAAAAACATTTTGATGTTCATACCAAGTTTAGGTAAACTAAACACTGAAACTGAATTACTGTATAATGTTCATTTAGTAATTGTGTTCAAACACAAGGAGTTTACTGGAGCAGTTTACAGAAACAATTTTTTGCTTATTGCTTATATATGCGAGTATATATTACAGTATTAAAAACCCTCAGAACAAGATTTTCTGGGGGCTTGTCCCTGTTTTCAAACCTACTTACTAAAAATAAACGAAAGAGACTAAAATACTTGGTTTGCTTCCATCGGAATTGTTCATTCTGACGAAGGTCAAGCTTGTTGTTCCACCTTAGACCTACAGCTTAACGTGGAATCCGAACCATGACTCACCACGGGCGGTCAGAGTCCTTGCCCGGACTCGATATCACTACCTCCGAATCAGGTAACCACTAGGCTACCCAGGCTACCCATCCTTCCATACCATTTTTATTGTGTGGAAGAATGGACAGCTGGATTAGCTGCAAGCCGCTTGCCGTCACCAAGAATCGAACCCGGGGCCGATGGATTTGTAGTCAATGATGCTAACCACTACACCACCGAGGACGTTTGGACAAATAATGAACAACATCAGAATGCTACATACATAGACAACAGACTAGTCTAGTCCGATCTAAAGTTTGGTAAAATACCCGAAAACATTTAATTGTATGAAATCTTGTCAGAAATACTGTCCAAATGGTAAGATTTTTTAATTATTAAAATTGGGGACAAAATAAATACAAAACACTCATCCAACCTATATGTGGATAAGTAATGGAAGAGGAAATACTAGTTCTCCCGATTTCACATTGACCCTATGAACCTTTCGAAGAATATGCTTAATTACTAAAATGTTTTGGTCCCCGTAATTATGTTGGCAAACACGACATTTAAGGTCACGAGACTAATCGATGAAGTGGTCGGAATAATCACCACATTCCATAACTCTTTAAATTGGGTTTCTCTTTCATAATGAACAACAATTCCAACAATCTTAGGTCGAAAATGTTGTTTACTTGGCAGGTAATTTTCAATTGAGATTCATACATATATATCTATATGTTTTTTTTTATGTGGAAGGAGGACCGAAGAGCGAGCGCCCGCAAAAATGCCCCCCTATGAAAGAGAGAGCCGAAATCAAGGTCTCCAAGGCTCACGATGCCATTTTTTTGTTTTCAATTTTGAAAAGATTGTGAAGTGTGTAAAATGAAAATCGTGGTTGGTTGTTAAATTGTGTTGCTTGGCTGATGATAGAAGAGGATTATAACCAGGGGCACATTAAGTCTCGACGATACCTCCAGTTCTGATCGACCCCAAGGGCGTATTTGAGCTGCGACTTTCCAAAATACTATGCCTTGCAGCTGTTGCAAGTATACTTATAAATTACGTGATATCTGATCTGCTCCAGATCTTTATCTTCAAAACTGAGGAATGCTGCTATGCGCAAACACAAAGCAAAATTCCCTTTGAGCAGGTGGCGTACATAAGCGGTGGGGCATAGGCACCCCATTGTAAAAATTTAAAATATTTGAAAAAGAAATTTTCAAAAAGCGATAACTTTGCAACGTTCGAAATCACAAAAAAATCTTGATGTCATTTGGAATTTCAGTTATTTCATGGTTACCAGGGCATGTTATTAACTCAAAATTCAAAATCAATTTTGGCTGGCTTAGGAACGTTTATATATATGTCTTTATACGTACGATTAATTTGTGCAAATTTAATTCTTTGCCCATAAATTGGAAATAAAATACAACTGAAGCCTTCCAAGATGCAATTCATTTTGATTCCAAATCAATCATCGTTAATTTTGAGCTGACACACGTACACACACACATACACAATATATATATATATATATATATATATTTTTTTTTTTGTGTGTGTGTGTGTGTGTGTGTGTGTGTGTGTGTGTGTGCGTGCCTCCTTTTAAAAAATGTTGTGTACGCCCCTACCTTTGAGGATAACCCATTTTCTTATTGTTTTGGTCATTCCAGACCTAATGTTAATAATGAAAGGTCAACAAATAGGCATTTGATATAAATTACCTTTCGGAACACGCTACATATAATTGTCGCAAACAGAAAGGTAACGTCTGTTTAGAAATAATAGTATATTAACTTTGAGTACACAAAGGAGTGATGTGAAATTAATATCCAGCTTTCGGTATCATAATTGCAATTTTAGATTCTAACTTCAGCCACTGAAGGTGAAAGATGGACTTTCGCGAGAAACATTTTGTGCAGTCATGTTGAAAAGAGTGAATGATGGTCACAGAAAATGCACAACTTCCGTTTCCAGATATATAACCTTGGTTAACCTTGGTTTTGCTTCCGCCCGAATTGTTTATTCTGACGAAGGTCAAGCTTGTCACTCCACCTTAAACCTACAGTTTAACGTGGAATCCGAATCACGCCCCACCAGCAGCCTAGCGTCTCAACCACTAAGCTACCCAGGGTACCCATTTATCTACGAACCCATTTTTTTTTTATTGTGTGGAAGGATGAACAGCTGAGTTTGGCTGCGCGTCGACTGCCGTCACCGGGTATAGATCCCGGGGCCGATGAATTCGTAGTCAGCACCGCTAACCACTGCACTATATATATATATATATATATATATATATATATATGTGTGTGTGTGTGTGTGTGTGTGTGTGCGATGGAGAGCACAAGAGAGCAACTCGCTCCCCCATCAAGCCAGGCCTAGGGGCGGGGGCCACCAGCTTGACCTTTGTGTGAAGAGAGACCAACGCACGGAACTGCTGCGAGGTTATGAGGCATATACTGTATATTTGTCATTTTTGAAGTTAACATTTCTCAAATGGTTTCTGCTTATACGAAAATAAATAAATAAATAAATAAATAAAAATTTAAGGGATTTATTGAAGTCAAACTATAATATCTCGAGAGGAGTTTGGAACAGTTCATTTTACATATTGTCATTTATTTGAGAGATAAGTTATGAATCTCTCTGTCTTCAGAGAGAGTCTCCGTGTACTCTTGTTATATATATATTACACAGTTCTTCCACCCATGAACACCTGTGGTGAATTTCAAAATTTTATTATAATTAATCGTATTGTTTTATTATAAAATAAATATAGCGTTTCTTAAAAAAAAAAAAAAAATGCATATTTTATTATAATAATGACTTTTATCGTCAGACGATATTTTAAATACGGTTTATGCTGAACGAATTATACTGCATATATTTAATAATTAATTGGCAGTTGGCAGGAAGGTAGATTATAAAAACAATTATATTTTTTACAAAAAGATAAAGTTCCTTTGTTTTCGTGAACGAAGCATAGCGACCTTTTTTTTTTTTTTTGGCGACAGATCAAACAATATTATATAACCGTTACTTCATAACAAAAAATAGATATTAACAATTAACTATTAACAATTCCGTTAAATTTAGCGGAAACATTGTTTGAAATATCCCTTCATACACATTACGAAATATGTCAAAAAAAAAAAAAAAAAAAAAAAAACATGTTTCATTGAGCACGTTTTTGTGTTAAAAATGGTGATGTTCGGTTCCAGCATTTGCTTTGAAGCGAACATCACTTAGAGGTATTGTTTTAACTGATGCGATAGCCTTCATAGATAATTTTTTTACATATTTAATCTCGTATTTCCATCTTTCGATAGTTAGGCCAGTATATATATATATATATATATATATATATATATATATATATATGCAGTGATGCGACGTTTTTAGGGAAGGTTCGGGACCTTTTAAAACCCGGTTTTCGATTTTTGTTTTTGTTTTTCAGTATTGCTGAACGATACTGCAATTTTATTTAAAATATAAACCTAAAGGTGATGAAATAATGCAAAAAAACAACACCCCCCCCTCCTTTTACCATATCCTAGGATCATATAAATAGAAATTTATTATGATTAATTTTTAATATACATTATGAAGACCTAAAATTATATTCAAATATGACTTCATTAAGCACCTAATAAAATATCAACCTTAAAGAGATCAAATAACGTAGAAGACCTCCTTCGGCTATAGCCAGGGACCATATTAACTCGAGTTGATGATGAATAAAAGTAATTTATTAGTTTAATTTATAATGTTGCATATCAATAAGTATTTTAATATAGCCTATCACAGTAGTATGGTTGCAATTTTGAATATGGTATACTTTCATGTCCCTGATTGTTCCTAACTACTAAAAATGTAGAAGAGTTGAAAATATTAGATATCCTCTACGTCAGGAGTCACAGGTGGACCGCGGTCCGGATACGGCCAGCTAGGAATAAACCCATATTCTTATTATAGGATTTATTTTAAAATATAAGCAAACTTTGACATTTCAAATGAATCAAAATTAAACTTTTTATATTCATTTTGTAAAGTTCAAATTTAGTTTTCATTCGGGAGGTTGAAAGTGGTGAATTTTAAAGTGATTTCAATAAAATAATGTCGGCCACATTACGAAAGCACTCTGAAAAAAGAGAAGTGTAGGTAGCGGATCATGGTGGAGTTACAGAAACAGAGGTACTGCGTATAATGTTTGCGCCAAAATTTAACTTAAGTTCCAAAATGTGCTTGTTTTTCGTCGTTCCTTTTGAGTCAAATCGTACCTTTCGATTGTAAGTATTTTAGGCTGTATAAATCTACTTCAGAGTTCAACTAATCTAACCTAACCTTTACTAACCTTTACCTAACCTTTACTAACCTCTCATTTGGCCCAAACTAAACGATATAGAACACATTTTGACTCATAAGTTAAATTTTGGTGGAAACGCTATAGCCAACGAATCCTGCTCTACGGCTTAGGTCTAACACTAATGAATGTCAAATCTTTTGTAATTCTGACACGCATGCCAGATATTTTTTTTTATAACAATCAGAAATTATTTTATTAGCTCTATACATATCTATATTTTTTATGTGAAATATAAAAGCTGAAAATAGTTATCTATTACTTGTAAAATAGGCTGTTATCTTGGTACAATGATTGTTAATCATCTGATATATGCAGATGGTCAAGTTCTTATTTCTTTATCTGTGAAAAGGCTCAGCACACTTCTGAAAGTTCGTGAAAGGTATGGGAAGGATAATGACATAAAATATAATTCTACTAAAAGTCATATTATGATTATGAGAACCAAGGCCTACAGCTTACTTTATGTTACTTTATGAGAGTTCAAACGACGGTTCAGGATCGACTTGCAGTCGACCCCTCTGCAGCATCCCCCCTTATTTGCGGGATTTGGTGAAGGGGGAAATTGCTGCCTGCTCTCCTCCTGCCCTCGTAGCCAGCCACGTATGGCTGGTCAGGAACTTTTCACAGGGATCTGTCCAGCTGGTTCTTGAAGTTATTCAGGTCGGTGTACTGGAGGTTCCTCACTTCTTTTGGAAGGGCATTAAAAAGCTTTGGGCCTCGTATTTTGAGGGTATTTTCCATCCCCGTTTCATGGCCCATGTCCCACTGCAGGTGGGACAGTACAAAATCTGCCTCTTCTCTCATTCCAGTTTGTTTCTATTTCATTTCTAAGGTTAGGGATAAAACCTTCAAATACTTTCCATATTTATATTATTGTGTACCGCTCGCGTCTTCTTTCCAGAGAGTAGAGTTTCAGGGATTGTAGTCGAGACCAGTAGTTTTCACCTTTCGTTTCCTCTATCTTAGATGTAAAAGTCCTTTGTATAGCTTCATTGTTCACAATGTCTCGTTTTCTGGGCTTGTGGGCTTGTGAGTACTGAGCAATACTCAATTATTGGTAGGACTAGACCCTTCCATAATTTGAGCATGATGTTTGCTTTTCTGCTGCGGAAGGTCCTCCAGATAATTCCCATTATTTTTCTAGCCGTTGTAATGTTGATGTTATAGTGTTCTCTGAATTCTGCATTGGACGACATTACTGTATTACTCCAATATCCCTGACTTGTGGATTTGTATTATCTGACTGGCTTACGGAGTTTTGTATCCTTTATTCTGTAGCTCCTCGTTATTAGTTATTACCATATCTTAGAAGTTGGAATTTTTCTTCGTTAAACTTCATATTGTTGTCTTCTACGCACTGGAATAATGTTTCATTGTCGTTATGTCATTTTTCTATGTCACCTTCGTTCAATATTTCCTTGCATATATACAAGTACACAAAATTTCATGAATTTCAATTGAATGGTATGGTGCTGTCAGAAGTGACCCAAATTAAGTATCTTGGCCACATTTATTTTGATTGTCTTTCAGATGACTGTGATATTCTAAGGCAGTGTAGACAATTATATGCTCAGGGAAATACTTGATTAGAAAATTTCATGTGTACATTAGATGTTAAGTTGATCTTGTTCAAAACTTTATGTATTCCAATGTATACAGCTCATTTGTGGTGGACTACAAGATGTATAATTTGAGAAAACTGTATGTTGCATATAATAATATTTTTAGGAGTTTATTAAGAACTCCACGGTTTATAAATGGTGCTCCTTCTAGTGCCAGTATGCTGTTTGTAGTCAATAAAGTGCCTAACTAACTGTGCCAGCGTCATACGCAATTTTGTATTTAAATTTATCACTAGGCTTGGTGAGTCAGTCAATAAGATAATAGAAACCATAATTAGTGGACTGATATCCGATATATTTTGTAGAGCTCAAGTCCGGAAGCATTGACGTAAGCAACTGTATGTTCATTATTCAAAGTGTTCCACTGGCCTTCATAGTCACTACTTCAGACAACTATCTCTTAACCTTCTGTGGATCACTTGTATAATGTTTGTACCTGTTGAGTCTAAAATAAAGTGTTTGTTGCCGTTGTTGTTATTAAACCTACGCTATAGCCTGTAGGTCTGCGTTTAATTGAAAGAAAATATATTTTATACAGGGTGAGGGAAAAGTCCCTGTGCACCTGTCCACTTCCAACACAGTGCAGGTACAGGTTCACTACACTTCTTGCAGGTGCACAGGGACTTTTCGTTCACCCTGTATATTTAAACTATATATTTATTTTCTACAGTATATACAGTAAACGGATTTTCTACTGCAGAGAAAAAGTTTTTTGTAAATCACACACACACACACACACACAATATATATATATATATATAAAACAGGCTTGGGATCAATGAAAGAAAGCCGTCCCCAGCCTTCTTTAGTTAGCTTTATAAGGCTAACTAACGAAAATATAACGACCTAACCTAACCAATCGTCAAGGGCGTACAGTTGACCTAACGATTGGGTAGGTTAGGTCGTGATATTTTCGTTAGTTAACCTTATAAAGCTAACTAAAGAAGGCTGGGGGTGGCTTTCTTTCATTGATCCCATGCTTGTTCTCAGGGAAACGCACACGTAGTATAAAAAGAAAGATCAAAGCGGCAGCAAACATCAAATTATTTTTACAAACGTTTCGAAGTACTCCTTTCCCATCTTCAGTGAAAAAAAAAATTACTTAAATTAAAATTAAGTTTAAAAATTAAAATTTAAAAAATGTAAAAATTGGAATAAATAAATACAATGCACGTGCGATATTATGCAATAAATGTTACAATTATAATAAAAAGCTACAATAATTAAAATCTAAAAAACGATGTATAAAAATTCAACTTGCCTAAACTGATGTCTGGTAATCATTTGAAGATAGTTTTCAGTTTACAAATATATAAATATTCGAGTATTTTCCGGTTCATTTGTACTATAACAGCGGTTAATAATCTGAAATCAGAAAGGCGGAGACGGTGATTATTGTTTATAGCATGAGCTCTGATACTTCAATGTGAAGGTCGGGAGAGAGGGCGCAAAGTACGATAACTCAGACCTAAATACTCATGCATGCGAATTTTAAATTGGCGCCCAGAGCAGCGAACATATCCTGCATTACAATCAGGACATACATACGAAGCATGAGCGCAGGTCACGAGCTAAGGATTTTTATATTTATTCTTCAGGGTGTTTTTTTTTTAGGAATTTTTAGAACTGCACATTTTATAGGCCACAGATAGATGAAAAATAACTTATCCTGCACTATCCAATATCCTACTCGCTCATCAATGATATTTATCATCAATCCTACTCGTTTACATACGTGTTTTCAATAAAAAAAAATTTGTAAACATAAATTTTAATAGTTTATTCTTTAGTTTATAAGTACTTTATGGGCTAACATACCTTGAATTAAACTTTACAGCAGGTGGCAATATGTCTGTGAGATTCTTTTCACACGCACGGCGGCGACTATATGATTCGTTATTGCTGGAATAATATTCTACATATCAACTGGAAAGAGCTGATTTAACTTTAATTTATAACTGCTCTATTTATGATTTAGTAAAGCGTACAAAATACATCTTTGAACTGCACACATTATTAGCCTACAGAACTGCACAATACATTTTTAGAACTGCACATTTTGTGTAGAACTGCTCGTTAAAGAAAAATAAAACCATTATTCTTATGCTTCGCTTATTCTAATGTATGACAGGATTAATGTCACTGATGGAGCATTATTCTAAAACAGAAAATATGATAATAAAAACCCACTCTAATAGACAGAGTTTATTTCCACTGATAATAAAAACTCACTCTAATAGACAGAGTTTATTTCTACGTGGAAATAAACTCTATCTATTAGAGTAGGTTTTATTATCATATTTTGACGACCTCCACGTAGAAAAGGAATTTTTTTGCATTTAATTTTAGGAAAAAATGTAATTAGAATATACTCATCAGAAATCCTTAAAAGGCAACATTTTTAACAGTTTTAAATGAAATGTAGTAAAATAACTATTTTCTAAACACTTTTGTAAGTAATTTACTTATTCTATTTTAGAGTCCTTGGTTGGGATATAAACAGTCCTTCTTTAGCTAAAGTTAAGGTACACTATCATTTGTTATAATGTTTCATACAAGAAGTGAAGGTCAACTTTATCACATCGAAATAAGTAATAATATTTAATAGCTATAATATATTCTTCCTTTGATCTAATAAACATATTCATATATGCAGAGACCCATGTATGTATGTATGTGTGTGTGTGTGTGTGTGTGTGTGTGTTCGAATAAAGAAGAAAATAAGTGTAACGTCCTTGTTTCCATCCTAAGACTAAATGAAAAGAGATTTTGGAAGAAAATCAGATTTTATTATATGTGCATGTAATTTTCAACTAATATAAACTCTATAATATACCGATAAAAGAGTAATAAAAATTAAATAAAATCCAGAATTCACAAAATTATTTTGAATTTAACTCCACCCCCCCCACTAAGTCTATTTTTTTATACAAAAAAATTAGGTTATCTGGTGGCGGAGCCAGTGCCCGTAGCCCAGTAGGTAACACCGTTTCCCCATAACCGAAGTGAAGACACTGAGTCGCGGTTCGAACCCCGATGACGCTGATAATAATAACACAGGAGTTAGAATAATGGGCCGCATTAGTTGGTATCATCCCTGTACCAGTTTCTGGCCCTCCGGACTGATTATTATCTGGTGACAGAAAATTTTCTACGTTCATTATCTTCTAAATATTTTCAATCGAACGGAGTGAAAACAAACTCTAACTCTTCTTTCCTTCCTTCTTCAGATGGTTCATCTTCTTGACGTCCGTCTTCATTCTGGATGCTTTAGAGCAAGTGAGACAGTCCAAGCCCCAAAGCAAGTGACGCGCGTCGTGCGCCACCGCCCTTACACAGGCCTCTATTTCGAAAGTGTTCCTGACAAGCGGAAAGCTATATCAGATACAATGATAAGGAACCCTTCCAACGGAGTGAGTCAACGAGTGTCCTCTGTCAGAAGGATTAATAACAGCAGAAACGGGAATCAGCTGCCCACGGTCCAGGAAACAAAAGGTAACCCGTCGAAGACCACCAATTCCAAGAGCGACTCTTCGGGTGGAAAAATGGAAAAGCAGTTGGATGAAGTGGTGAAGAGAGTTACTATGATTGATACGAAGCTTTCGAGCTTACAAGAACAGCTCGACACGAATACCATCACGAGGCAGACAGAGGAACTCATGGCATCGGCTTCCGAAAGTTACAGAATTGGAATTGGTCTCGGAGACCGCCTTCAAGCAGTAGAAAAGGTTTTAGTATATTTATTTAATTTTAATATTTGCATATCTTATAATAATTAGAAAATTTATGTTTATTAATTTATAAAATTATAAATTCACTAAACTGGGACAGTTCTTAAAACCTTTTAAATGAAATTTCAGTAAGAAATTCTATACTTTAAAATTAAGTATACAATATCAAGAAACTATTTGCTAATGAGTAGCAAATCAAATATCTGCTTTGGTAGGAAGCTAAAATTATAAGTTATATCTCTTATTAAATCAGACATCATTTCCAACCCTCATGCCACATGTCTGATTAGCGATAAGATGATAAATGTATAAAATAAAATCTTCCAAATTTCGTTTTAAGTAAATTATGTTCAGAAAATTTAAGTAACCAGTTTCAGAAATAGTTAACGTCTACTTTCCGCCTTAACTATCCCTTTTTGATAATGCTCTGGTTTACAAACCATTAACCTTTATAACTGAGTAATATGGAGGACATTTTTAATATGTAAAAATACAATAAGATCCATTAATCTCAAATTTACGATGACAGAATCAAGATTTGGGTCACATTGAGAACTCTGTGGAAGACATGAGAAATTCTCTCGAATCTGTCAATAGACGACTTCGAATACACACCGAATCTTCTGGACAAAATTTCATTTCAATATCAAACGAAGTCTCTTCCTTGAAGTCATCTTTGGATGACCTCGTTAGGGAAAGGAGGGAGGACTGGTGGTAAGTTTACTTATGATCTAAACAGGTTGTTTAGAAAAGGTGTTGTCAGTTTGAAAACCGAGATATTTGTAGGGGAATAAATTTCTAATGTATTATAAAAAGAGAAAAACATTATTTTAAAAAGATATTCGTATTAAAAGGTATTGCAAAAGTCGTGGGAGGGGGGGGGGGGGGGGGTTCAGAATTTTTTAACATATTTTCAAACGGTTGTATTTTTCTAAAGAAAATGTCAATTTACTGTAGCATGGTTTGTCCATAAAAAGATATGGAAAAATCCGGTTAATTAATTTCAACGTCATATTCTTATTTTTAACATTACGTCATATCGTCGTGGCCTCGAGAGTTTTCATGGTGTCCAAGGAAGTCAAATATCGTCTCGCAAGCGTTGTATTCCGCGCGGCGTCGTGTTTGTTTGCTGATGTCGTTCGCAACGACGTCAAATATCGGCTCAATAATTCTAAAATTGATGTCGATGGCCTGTACAATCTCATTAACCTAAAGTCGCAGTGAGATAGATAAGTGAAACTGCAAATTTCTGTGAACACTAGTCAGGGGTGGTTTGCCAAAACTCCTGAAATATGAATGAAGAAAAAAAAATCCACGACGACTTTTGCAACACCCCTTACTTGCAATGTGTTACTTACAAAAAGTCCATTATTTCATGGTTGCTCAATTCATTTTTGAGTGATTGTTTCAACTCACCCAATTCCATAAATAGACATTTAAAATTGTATATGTGTTTCCTCAAAGCCCTTATTGCAGATAATGTATACACGAGTCCAATGAATATTAGCAACTTAGTCTTAATAATGATCAATAGTGTTACCTTTCGTAACATTATCTCTTAATAATAGATCGCGAATACAAAAGTACTGTAACTCGCGTATTTACATCGGCTCACAGTAATAAAACATTGTATTGATAAAAATCCCATTCGATACATACGGGCTGAAACAACTAATTCGACAACTCTGTAGACTCAGTCGAAATTACTATAATCACTTTAATTAAAAAGAAATTTAAAAATGCATTTTATGACGTATAATTAAAAAAATCTAAATAAATTAATTCTGACGTGGAGATGAAATTCCATGTTTAGAATTTTTACGTAATTCTGTTATTATACACTATTTATTTACTAATTTCGTTTGCGTGAATGAGTGAGAAAGTTCTGACTCAATATATAACTGAAACACGCATTAAACTTTGGTTGCAAGTACAAATGTACTCGTGTTTCGTTCAAGTATACTAAAATTTAATTCATGTGCCGGACAGAAAGAATAAAAATTGTTTTACGTAGACAATACATACATAGACAGCCCCATAGTGACCAGCCGGTCTATTACTGGATAGACTGTTTTAGTATTCAAAAGTATTCGGGACTAATATGTTTCATGGCTGCTCTCGATTTTCCTACGAAATTGCAAACAAGGGCAGTCGATGACCCTGATTTTGTTTCTGCAATCGGTTTTCTTGAGAAATGATAAAGAAAAATGTTATTGGATATTGAATAAATTTATTTACTGAAACGACGCAATACACTCCAGCATCTTTTAGAATAAGTCCGAGCTGGTGTGGCGCTTACGCCATACAAATTCACAAAAAATGACAAGAATTAGTGCGATATCTTGCAAAAAACAATAGTATAAGAAATCGATTAGGTCAGGTTAGGTTAGGTTAGGTTAGGTTAGGTCAGGTCAGGTTAGGTTAGGTTAGGTTTCTCAAGAAAACCAATTGCAAAAACAAAATCAGGGTCATCGACTGCTCTTGTTTGCAATTTCGTAGAAAAATCGAGAGCAGTCCATGAAACATACTAGGTCCTAGTATTCTATAGTATTCTATAGTATAGACTGTATTTGTATTCAGTCTCTTTCAGTGTAGACTGTTTTAGTCCATATCTTTCACCATAAAGTTAAAATAAATGATGATAATTTGAAGGCTTATTACGCTTATTACTTCGCATCCATTTATTACCAACACCAGATTTGATTACTTATTTTTAATATACACGCGTGCTCAATTATAATTCATGATTAACATAATTAGCACAATTATATTTACACTGTAATGATATAATTATATAGCACAATTATAATTTATGATTAACATAAATTATAATTGCGTTTTGTCTAACATATATACGTCAAATTTTAAACGTAATTCAACTTAAAAAATCTCGTTTTTTTCCTAAATCTTTTTTGTATCAGCCAAATTTTAATGCTCCTTCAAGCTTTGAAGGAATTTAAAACGAAAACAATAGAATAACGGACGACAAATTCAGAAAGAAGAGTGAAGGAAATGGTTATTATCTATCAAACAAAACCTTCTTCTCGCTTCTAATCTTTATTTTTCATCGTAACAGCGTCAACAAAGATTCAAACATGTCGGCTCATGTCAAGTCATCCGAAGAATGCATTTCACCCTTCGCTGAAATAAAGGAGACGTCAGATGAGGTAAATGATCTTACTGCTCCGTCTTCTTCAAATAGGAAGGAAAGGGGACATAAATTCCCATTTACTTTACGCACGCACACACACACACACACACACAGATATATATGTGTGTATATATACAGTATACAGAGTGGGTCAATAAAATGTTACCACTTGATATATCTATGAACGTTGACAGAAAAGTCGTAACATTTTAGTGACCCACCCTGTATATGTTATGGCCTTTTTGCGAAATCGGCCTTTTTGTTTTTGTTTAATGCCATTAAATGCCAGCCCATTTTGCAAAAAGGCCGGCATATTGGCCATTTTGCAAAATGAGTGGTAATCCTGCCAGTCGAATGTGTGATAATTTGGTGTAAATGAGGTAAATTTTTGTGAGGTAACACTTTTGATACCTCAGAACATTAAAAAACATAAAAATCTAGAAATATTTTTATTGTCGGAAAGAAGATATATTGATCCTGATTAGGTTAGGTTACACTGGATTAGGTTAGGTTAGGTTAGGCTAGATTAGCGAGTACCTCACTAATGACTTAACTAATGTCTAGTGACTTAACAGAAACTACCCTTCCAGCCCTCATTTGCGTTCGAAACGCTTTTCGCACCCTTCTCGGTTCGATGACACTAAAGTTAAGTTAGGTTAAATTAGGGTTTGTTAATTAGTTTTTTTAGATATGTGGACTTTAAAAAGCCGGTACCTCTCCCATGCGGAGATGTGTGTGCACACACACACACACACACACACACACACACGTGTGTGTGTGTGTGTGTGTCCGTGCGCGTATATTGATAAAACACTAAAATTAACTGTTTTGTAATATACAATAATTTCAGTGCTAAAATAAACGTGAAAAATTATAAAATTTTAATCATGAAAATCATTGATATTATATTAATTAATGATTTTGATTTAATGAAGATCCTCAACTCGATGCTAACATCAAAGGATTTGGAAATTGTGGAAACGAGGGCACTGAAGGAGGAACAGCAAATCCAGGGGAAGATTCTCGAAGACTTGAAGAAACAAATAGAAGAAAGATCTTCACAAATTCTGAAGAATATGCAAGAGGTAATGTATTTTTCTTCATTATTATTAACAACCTTGATTGCCATGGTTTTCGCTCCCCCCTCCCCCTCCAAAATCGTTCACTCTGACGAAGGTCAGGCTTGGCGCCCCACCTTAGACCTACAACTTAACGTTTATCCGAAACATGACCCACCAAGGACGTCTGAAATCACGAAGTCTGAGCCAAGATTCAATTCCAGCAGCCTACCATTTTAACAAGCCTATTATTATTATTATTATTATTATTATTATTATTTTTAGTAGTAGTAGTAATAGTAGTAGTAGTAGTAGTAGTAGTAGTAGTATAGTTGTGGTGGAAATAGTATCTTTATCTTGTGTTAAGTATTAAATATGATAGTAAAATTAATTGATGACGATAAGATGTTAATATATCATTCTACTTGATTAATGAACATTTCACAGGTAAAGAAAGATCTACGACGAGTGAGAATAAGCCAAAGGGAAGTAAACCCATTGGTACTTCTCCAGAAGACGACGGTGTCAAACAGTCAACAAGACAACGTGGCAGAAGCATCAAGTCCTCCTTCAGATATCTTGGACCAGGTTTGCTAGAAGTGTATTTTTCTGTTCGTATCTTACAGCCGTGACCGGAATGTCACTCACATACGCATTAATCGCACTCTGTGCAGACAAATTTAGCTCAGGATAAAGGCGAAACTAGTTAATTTCATCGCTTAGTGTCGAAATACACATTACACACAACCAAAGCAATAAAGCTGGCAAATATATATAACTCCGGACCAAACCAAACAAATAGAATACTGTCTCAAATGCGCTCATGAATTTGATAATACCTTTAACTCTTTCATACCCGATTTTCGTTTACTTTTCATGCCACAAAAAACCACTTGTGTTATATCTCCAGAATGACTAAAATCTCTCAAAATTTGATGGTCTCATTTGCGCCCATACGGCATGAAAGGGTTAAGTTATACACCTTTATGAGGAATATCGAGTATCTGTAACGTCATTATGCTAAAAAGACACCTCTGTGTGACAGTTTTGAAAAAAAATAATAAAATATAGCAAAAACCTTATTAAAAAGTGAAACATTAATGCATAGCGACATACCAAAATATTAGAATATCTTGTCAGGCGTTACATAAAAAATACAATAAATTCATTATGTTTATTGAATACTGCCAATATATTAAACCTTTATCAAATACTTGATACTAAACTAAAACTAAGTCTCTGCGTCTTAATATTTAGTTGGTCCACCTTCAGCCATGATTACGGCCTTTAACTGACGTGGTGTCGAGTCGACAAGTCTCTCGCATTCTTCTCTAGTTATCGATTGCCAGGTTATCATCAAACACCTCTTCAGTTCACTAAGGGTTCCTGGCTTACGCTTTTGGACCTTCTGCTTAGCAATATTCCAAAGATTTTCTATCGGATTAAGATCGAGAGAATTAGCTGGCTATGATAGTATTTCAATTTCATGAACATCAAACCAGGTAAATGTTGCACGAGCCGCAAGAGCTGGAGCCAGGTGATGTTGAAAAATAAATGGTTTGTCTCCATATAACTGTTCTGCAGACTCCAGCACGAAGTATTCTAAAATTTCTTGATAAACGTGACGGTTGACAACTTGACAGTTTTATTTACAAATGCAACCATTTATTTTTCAACATAACTTGGCTTCAACTCATGCGACTCGTGCAACATCTGCGTGGTTTGATGCTTATGAAATTGAAGTACTACCATGGCCAGCTAATTCTCTCGATCTTAATCCGATAAAAAATCTTTGGAATATTGCTAAACAGAAGATCCAAAAGCGTAAACCAGGAACACTTAGTGAACTGAAGAGGTGTTTGATGATAACTTGGCAATCGATAACTAGAGAACAATGCAAGAGGCTTGTGGACTCGATGCCACATCGATTGGAGGCCGTAATCATGGCTAAGTGTGAACCAACTAAATGCTAAGAGGGAGCGTTAAAGTCTTTGATAAAAGTTTAATATATTGGTAGTACTCAATAAACATAATGAATTTATTCTACTTTTTTGTAACACCTGACAAGATATTCTGATATTTTGGTATGTTGCTATACATTAATTTTCCACTATTTAATAAGGTTTTTGCTATTTTTTATTATTTTTTTTCAAAACTGTCACACAGAGGTGTCTTTTTATCATAATGACGTCACAGGTACTCAATATTCCTCATAAAGGTGTATAACTTAAAGGTATTATCAAAGTCATGAGCGCATTTGAGACAGTATTCTATTTTTTTTTTGGTTCGGAGTTGTATATGATGAATTTTACAATTAAACACCTGAAATTAATAAATGTTACACACCCACACGGAAAATAAAGAGCTACAGTGTTTATTCCATTCGAAGGCCTTTCATGTATTCTTTTGATTACATGAAATCAAACGATGTATTTAAATACATGAAAAGCCTTGGAATCACTTTTATTTTACCCTGTAGGTATGTAATATATATATATATATATATATATATATATATATATATATATATATATATATATATATATATATATATATATATATATATATATACGAGGGTAATTCAATAAGTATCCACACTTTTTATTTTCACAATTTTATTTTCACATCTGATAGATTATAAACACATCACTTCTCAACATAGTCTCCCTGTTTCTCAATACACTTAGTCCAGCGATCTACAAGCTTCCCAATGCCATCACAAAAGAATGTTTTTGGCTGCGTGCGTAGCCAGTCATGCACCGCCTCCTTCAGGTCATCATCGCCTTGGAATCGCTGACCTCTCAAAGCGTCTTTTAGTGGTCCAAACAGGTAAAAATCCGAAGGTGCCAGGTCTGGAATGTAGGCTGGATGGTCGAGAACTTCAAATTTAAGTTCTTGAAGGCATTTTCTAGTCTGTGCAGCGGTATGAGGGCGCGCATTGTCGTGTAACAGAATAACACCTTCCCACAATCTCCCTCTCCGTTTTGTGCGAATTGCTTGCTTTAACTCATTCCGAAGCATGTCAGAATACGATGCACTTGTTACTGTAGTTCCACGCTCTAGATAATGTTCAAGGATAGGGTCTCGTATCCCAAAACAGTGTTAGCATAACTTTACCTGCTGACGGCTGCGTCTTGAACTTCCTTGCAACAGGAGATGTTGGATGCTTCCATTGCATGCTCTGTCGTTTGCATTCTGGTTCATCGTGATGGATTCAGGTTTCATCTCCAGTGATAATGCGCTCCAAGAAGTTTTCACCTTCATTATGATACCTCGCCAAAAGACGAGAGCAGACGTCCATACGATTACGCCTGTGCTCTTCTGTCAACTGTTTGGGGACTGTTTTGGGCGGTGCATGACTGGCTACGCACACAGCCAAAAACATTCTTTTATGATGGCATTAGGAAGCTTGTAGATCGCTGGACTAAGTGTATTGAGAAACAGGGAGACTATGTTGAGAAGTGATGTGTTTATAATCTATCAGATGTGAAAATAAAATTGTGAAAATAAAAAGTGCGGATACTTATTGAATTACCCTTGAATATATATATACACACACCTTTGGTAACCTTTGGTTTGCTTCCGGCCGAATTGTTCATTGACGAAGGTTAAGCTTAGATATAAAAGATGTTAATTTGTCACTCCTCTGTAACATTACCTTTATATTTTGAATAAAAACTAAAGTTGACAATTTGTTGATTTTCTTAATCAAATTTCAAAACTATTTTTTCAATTTAACAAATTTTGGAAGCAGCGCGTGTTGTCGGAGAGAAATGAATCGAACGGGAACTTTTCGAATGGAGACAGAGCGCGTCACGCGGGGGTCATTTTCCCCCAGAAACACAAAAAACCCGTGGAGTCGACTTTCCTCGCCTCTTCTCTCGATTCAGAGATTCAGGTAAGCAAAAATAGTTTTTTTTTTGGAAAATTGGTAGAAAGATTCAAATACAAAATAAGAAAAAAAGGTTGACAAATTCAGAAAAATGTTTTTGTTTTACTTGAACGGAAATAATAACAACGACATTCAATTGTTTTTGTTTTGTTTACGAAACTCTTTTTGTTTCATCATTATTAAAAAAAAAGGATTTTATTAAAAAAAGTTTTTTTTTTTTTTTTTTTTTTTTACTAAGCATATAATTTGGGTTCACAAAGCGTGATTGGTCTTCCTTAGTTCAAATATTTTTTTTTTTTTTTTTTTGGTTCGTTCAAAATATAAATTCAGAATTTAAACATGATTTAACATCACTTTTCTGCGAATGACGATGCACTATCTAAATGAAATAATAATAATAGGGGTCTGATGAAATTTGACTCGATCACCAAAAAAAATCGGTTCTTGCAGTGAAAATTTTAACGAAAAATTGAAAGAAAATAGAGAGAATTTTAATGGCGAAAACGACTGCATGCAGCGCAGAAAAACTGAATGAATTCACAATGAGATAAAGCCTTATCGGATTTATAAGCCTTTTGTTTAGTTCTTTTCATCCGATGACATCATCATCATCATCATAGTTAGGGATCGTATCATCGATCACTTAGAAAGTAGAGATTTGATTAATAGTAGTCAGCATGGATTTCGACGCCATAGGTCTTGTTTAACTAATTTGTTAGAATTTTATAACGAAATAGTGCGCGAATACGATAGGCATAGAGCGGCTGACGTTATTTATTTAGATTTTAAAAAGGCGTTCGATACAGTTCCGCATAAGAGATTAATTGTGAAGGTCAAAGCGCACGGTATACGCGGTCAGGTAGCTAACTGGCTAGAAGAATGGCTTCGTGCTACGAGGCAGAGGGCCCATTGTTATTCATAATTTATATTAACGACATAGATGTAGGATTGACTAGTAACGTGTCAAAATTCGCGGACGATACTAAAATAGGCGGTAAGGTTGTTAACGAGGACGATAGAAATAGGCTCCAAGACGATGTAAATAGGATTATGGAGTGGACAGATAAGTGGCAGATGCAATTTAGCTTAGACAAATGTAAAGTTTTGCATATAGATTCTCGTAACAATAATTACACGTACACGATGGATGACAGGGAGTTGGCGAGCGTTGACGAGGAAGTAGATTTAGGCGTACGCGTATCTAAGGATTTAAAGGTTAGGAACCAGTGCCTGGAGTCTTGCGCAAAAGCTAATAGGATGTTAGGCTTCATAGCGCGTAATTTCGAATTTAAATCGAAGGATATTATATTGCCCCTTTACAAGTCCCTAGTCAGGCCTCATTTAGAATATGCCGTTCAGTTTTGGTGCCCGTACTTGCGTGAGGATATTGATAGGTTAGAAAGGGTTCAGCGTCGTGCCACGAAACTAATTCCGTCATTGCGCAACAAGCCTTATGAAGATAGAATTAAAGAGGTAGACCTGTATTCACTCGAAATTAGAAGATTAAGGGGGAGCTTATTGAAGTTTTCAAAATCGTTAATAACATCGATAACATAAATTTTGACAAATTGTTCACTTTCGATAATAGTAATACTCGTAATAACGGATTTAAGTTGCGTGGCAGACGTTTCATTACTAATATCGCTAAAAACTTCTTTACGTTTAAAGTAATTGATAAATGGAATAATCTTCCCGCGCCCGTCGTGAACTCTACCAGCGTTAATGTGTTTAAGAACCGTCTTGACAAACATTTTAAAAATATTAACGTTGTTTAAAATAAAAAAAAACAATTAGCAACAGGAGCTCTGGGGGTGGTGGTCGAGGATGAGTCTGTTGACGATTAATGCCAGCGTGTGATGCCAGCAATAAAATTTATATATAAAAAAAAACTAGATTAACACGAACGTAGATGTAGCTCGTAGCGTAAACTAACCCTCTTTTTGTTTAACTTTACCTACTTTTTTTTTTTTTTTCCTTATCCTCTCCTTACTTTGCATGTCTGTAACTCTCTTTTCTTGCATGTTTGTAGTTTGCATGGTATGACAGTGAGTTAAAACTGTGTTTGCATGTTTGTAAGCGTTCTTATTTTACTTCTTTTCAGCTTTCACCCCTCTCCTATTTTTTCCGACTATTTTTCTGACTTGTCGGCAGTGGCCGGCAGATGATGATGGTGAGTCTTTTTTCTCTTTTTCTGAATGAATGTTAACCCACGAGTGATAGGTGTTCCTCCTTACTTAACCCCTTATTCTCTTCTCTTCTCTTAACCCCCTACTCTTTCCTTTCTCTCGAGCTAACCTTAGAGTGGATCTTAGGGTCTTTGTTAGCCTTAGCTTCTGTAGATCTGTAGATCCAGTGCCTGGAGTCTTGCGCAAAAGCTAATAGGATGTTAGGCTTCATAGCGCGTAATTTCGAATTTAAATCGAAGGATATTATATTGCCCCTTTACAAGTCCCTAGTCAGGCCTCATTTAGAATATGCCGTTCAGTTTTGGTGTCCGTACTTGCGTGAGGATATTGATAGGTTAGAAAGGGTTCAGCGTCGTGCCACGAAACTTATTCCGTCATTGCGCAATAAGCCTTATGAAGATAGGATTAAAGAGTTAGACTTGTATTCACTCGAAACTAGGAGATTAAGGGGGGAGCTTATTGAAGTTTTCAAAATCGTTAATAACATCGATAACGTAAATTTTGACAAATTGTTCACTTTCGATAATAGTAATACTCGCAATAACGGATTTAAGTTGCGTGGCAGACGTTTCATTACTAATATCGCTAAAAACTTCTTTACCTTTAAAGTAATTGATAAATGGAATAATCTTCCCGCGTCAGTCGTTCATTCTACCAGCGTTAATATGTTTAAGAACCGTCTTGACAGACATTTTAAAAATATTAACGTTGTTTAAAATTAAAAAAGAAAGTTAACAACAGGAGCTCTGGTGGTGGTGCTCGAGGATGAGTCTGTTGACGAAGAATGCCAGCTTGTGACATGCCAGCGTGTGATGCCAGCAAAAAAAAAAAAAAAAAAAAAAAAATTAGACTAACACGAACGTAGATGTAGCTCGTAGCGTAAACTAACCCACTTTCGTTTAACTGTACCTACTTTTTTTTTTCTTTTCTCCTTTCTTGCATGTCTGTAACTCTCTTTACTTGCATGTTTGTAGTTTGCATGGTATGAAAGTGAGTTAAGACTGTTTGCATGGTTTATAAGCGTTCTTATTTTACTTCTTTTCATCTTTCACCCCTCTCCTATTCTCTCCGACTATTTTTCTGACTTGTCGGCAGTGGCCGGCCGATGATGATGGTGAGACACTTTTCCTCTTTTTCTGAATGAATGTTAACCCATGAGTGATAGGTGTTGCTCTTACTTAACCCCTTATTCTCTTCTCTTCTCTTAACCCGCTACTCTTTCCTTTCTCTCGGGCTAACCTTAGAGTGGATCTTTGTGTCTTTGTTAGCCTTAGCTTCTGTAGATCTTCTGTAGATCGTGTTCAATGGAAAACAAATCAGATTCACACCTCCAAAATAATAACGGTTTTGAAATTACAGTTTTAAAATCATTTAAATTCATTTCAGTTTCGTGATTTATTGAATTTTAATTTTCTTCAGTTCAAAACAAATCTCTCAAAATACATACAAACAAACAAACAAACAAACAAACACTCTTTATTTCAGACTCAACAAATATAAACATTATACAAGTGGTCCGTAAAAGGTTAACCCTTTACTGCACAGAGGTCTTTACCGAGAATGAATAAAATCGTCTGGCGTCAGCCAGAACAAAATCAGCAAAGTTAATACTGTGTGCTAAAGGATTAAGTAATAGTCGTTCATTTTCCTCATTTCCTCCATCGACAGGGATACTCATGTCTGGAGCTTCTTAAAAAGGGGCAAAAGAAGAGTGGCACTTACCATCTGAAAATCCGAGGAACTACTTATTGGTTCCTTCAAGTTTACTGTGATATGACAACTGCTGAAGGCGGATGGACGGTTAGTGAAGGCGTACAATGTACCTTATTTTAAGTGGGTATATGTGTATCTATATGTATATGTACAGAGAGAGAGAGACGAGTGCCAGGGAAAAATTCCTACACCCTCAAATAGTGTGCAAGATTCGGTCTAACCTTTTCTTGAACTGATCCACAGAGGAACTGTTCACAACTTCTGAAGGTAGCCTGTTCCACGTGTCACAGATCTTATAGGTAAAGTAATTCCCACACACACTAGTGCTTAATCCAAATTCCAACCATTGTTGCGAGTTGAGTTATCATTTAATCTAAATATGCTTCTAAAATCGACATCGTTGAACCCATGTAAGAACTTGAAAACCTCAGTGAGTTGACCGCGCAGCCTACGAGTTTCCCAGAGAGAAGGAGAAGAGAGAGAGAGAGAGAGAAAGAGAGAGAGAGATGGAAAATCTTTTATTCATAATGCAATACTATAACTATGCAGTACTTTTATGTATATACAAAGACCCCAAATCTAATGTCGTTCTTTATCGTGCCTTGGATAACCTCGACAGGCCCAAGTGGCTTCACGTTCTCTAAATGTGATGTAATGTAATGCCCGACAGGTAATCCAGAGAAGAGACGATTTCGGTGAACCCAGAGAGACTTTCAGCAGGGGATGGGCGGATTATAAACATGGATTTGGGCATCCCGAGAAGGAACTTTGGCTTGGCAATGAAAACATTTACATGCTCACCAACACAGAAGAATACATTCTACGAGTTGAGTTAGAAGATTTTGATGAATCTAAAAGGTTAGTAGGAAAAGGGCATGATAAATCTTATTTCGAATATGGCGAAAGGGGGAAAAATACACGATTCATCATTTTAATTTAAAGAGTGTAATTTAATCCTTAATTTAAAGGTATGCGGAATACAGCACTTTCAAACTTCATGACGAAAACGATTTGTACAAGTTGGAAATCGGAGGCTACAACGGAACTGGTGGAGACGCATTGAATGACCCTTGGTATGGATCGAATCTAAGTCCATTTTCCACCATGGATAGGTAAATTATTATTCTTCATTACGAATCTTACATTAGCTCAATTATTTATATGTTAGTGATTTCTTTAAAAAATTACATATTCTTGTACCATCATTCAGAGTTCCACGAAAGCTCTCTACATTCTTCTCTTAGAAAGTATTACAGTATATGTAGGGCAGAAAATGATTTTACATTTCAAATACACACAAAAAAACTTACGATTACTATCAATTTTTAGTCTCATTTCTTTGAAAATCGACACAAAGTTTTGTTTCTGGAGCAATGGCAATAAATAATCAGCTCCAAATATTTTGACTTTGAATTCCATTGTCTTTATTTAATACTGCGAGGAAATAATTTTATATAAAAAAAAATATTTTACTGAACATTATCTCATAAAAATTAATGATATTTTTAGAATGGTTACAGCTGTGAGTATAATAATAATAATAATAATAATTAAAACTAAAATGACAATGAGAACTTTCCATGTTTCCACCATTAATACTTGTATTATTAAGAAATTAGCTAATTTCCTTGTATTTGAGTATTTGATCACCCTCATAAAAGAATGTTATATAACTTATATATATATATATATATATATATATATATATATATATATATATATATGACAGGCATCATAAAACAGTTTTTGACCTTTGTGAATACGCAGCTGTTCATTATCCTCTCATGGTTGGCACCAATTTCTTTTTTTTTTATTTAAGAAAGATGTACGCAATGCATAGCTTAAATTATACCATATAAAGTAGCAATCAATTGCTTCATGAATATCCAGCAATTCGATTAAGTATTTCAAAGCGGAATAGGAGCATCAAAAGTACCTATGATATACCCAGATAGAAGTGCAGTACCATCTACACTAGCACATGGTTTGAAATCTGATCTTTCTTCATATATACTGTATATACAGTATTTGACTACACGAAAAACGACCGCAATGCCTCATTATCATATAAGAGTTGTGTTTAACTTGATATAGACTCCCATTTCAGAGTATGTATTAAGTTTGAAAAATTAATTTACAAGCTTTCTATAATTTAGAGTTGATATTAAGCTATAAAAAATGCTTGGATAAAATTTATCTCTAAGTTTGGTATTTGCTCAATATGTTTGGTATATACGAAGTAGCAAAATTAATATACAGGTTTTAGCGCTCATTTGAAGTTTATGACCAGTATTGTCACATTTAAGAACCGAACGTTGCTTTTTCTGGACTAATTCTATTTGACCTGAAAAAGCGCTAAATGGACACCTTTCTAGTATAATATAAGCTACTGTTCATAGGTCAACTAGTATATCGCAAAAAATGCCATGAATCAAAGGTTTGTGGGAATTATCGGATTTTTTTAGAGGCGTAGTAGTTGGAGAGTGGGAGGCAGGAAAAGAATCGCCAGAGCTCAGAAAGGAATCTCCAAAGCTTTTGATATTCCAGTATCCATGGTTAACAGAGTTGTAATGCACTTTAAGATCAACCAGAAGACAACTGGATTAAAGAAAGAGCACTTCTTGTTGTCAGGAAATGCGTTGAAAACAACCTACGTCAAGTATCTTCCCAGGTGATAGCAGGTTCAAATGTTCACCAGAACCACCAGGCGGCATCTTCATAACATGGGATATTATGACAGAGCTGCAAGAAAGAAGGCCTTCCTAACACCTGGGAAAAATGACCGTCGAAAGCAATAGGCAGCACAAATGCCTACACGGACACCTGTCTTCTGGAACGCTGGTATCTTTTTAGATGAGTCACGATTTGCTATCTTCTCACCTTGTGTGGGTTTATGTCAGAGGTGATTTGTTTCCACAAAACATTAGTTTTATGGAGGACGGCAATGAACACACATACACTGACCGTGCAACGCAAAAGTGGCGTGACAGGCTAGGGGCATACATTGTCTTCCGTGGCTGGATCACTTACTCGAAATTAACCAACTTGAACATACATAATATTGATAGTTCTCTAAGAAAGAGCTCAGATAAACGCAGTTTCAAGGAATTTATGACATGAATGTTGAAAGCGGAATGAGATGCGATAATACCACAAAAACAAATAACCAAAATAATTCATACATTGTATGTTTGCTACTGTTTTCCATTAGGCAAAAGACAGAACAACAAAATACTAAATATGCCTTTGTAATAAATTTTCAACCAATATACTCGTGTGTGTGTGCGTGTGTGTGTGTGTGTGTGTGTATAAACTCGTAAAAACATTTGTTTGCTTCCCATTATTATTAATAAATTAATGTTAACTATCAATTCAGAGACAACGATCGCTCTAGTTTGAACTGCGCAGCGATGCTCAAAGGTGGTTGGTGGTGGCGATCATGCGGCAGAGGACTGAATGGTCTTTATCTTTCCAATCCAAACGACTTCACTGCTCGACAAGGTATCCATTCTGAATTCTTCTTTATCAAGAATATTATGATCAATACGTGTCGGACTTTAAAGATCTTTTATTTAAATTATTTTAAAATCTTAAATTGCGCAAATATCATTTTTATCACATTTTCTTATCCAAAAGAATACGATGGTGTCGTAACTAATCTAATCTATGATAATTGCTGAAGCTTTTGAATCTAATTTTCAAAACTCCAGACATGTTTGTATATAGGTCTGATCTCGGCAGTTAATGAGGTTAGAGTTTTCCTTATGAATCAGAATGTTATTTTTCGGGAAAGTAAACAGCGTGAAAAAATCGGACCTTTTCTAGTTTGTGTACCGTTTTTCATATAATTTATTTTTGCTTCTTTTCAGATAAAAAATGAGTGATAATATCAATCTCTTTAGTTAGGCTTATAAGGCTAACTAACGAAAATATCACGACCTAACCTAACCAATCGTTAGGTTAACTGTACGCCCTTGACGATTGGTTAGGTTAGGTCATGATATTTTCGTTAGTTAGCCTTATAAAGCAAAAATAAATTATATGAAAAACGGTACACAAACTGGAAAAGGTCCAAAAAATCTTTGATTACTAAACAGTGAACACTGTTATCAGTCGCCACCTTAACAATTTAACTTTTCAGGTATTGTGTGGTTCCGGTGGAGAGGCTGGGATTATACCCTTAAAAGAACAGTTTTAATGATCAGGCCTAAAATAACCGACGAGGATGAAGGAATATCGTGAAATTTTTAAAAGTCATAATTAATATAAATTAACGAGACTTTTACAGCGACAAACTGCATTGTAACATTTAGTGTTATGAAGAAAACAACAAACAAAATACGTGTACTATTTTCATAAGGAATTTTCTCCTAGAATTAGTGTATTTTTCTAGAACTTAGAAAAACAGGAAGAAAGGTAAAATTCCTTGAAGAAAAAATGTGTGGGTAATTAGAATTTTTTTCTTATCGAAGTGTAGTAGTTAGAAACGTAGTTTACTTAAGTAGTATGTAGCTTTAATGAGATTTTTTTCAGTGTTTGATTTTAGAAGGAAGTGATGAAAAGTTGCGAAATGGCATCTTTATAACCGACTGCGAACAGACAGAATTAAGAAACAAGTGAGAAATTACCACAGCTCAAGTGAAAAATAAATGTTTTTTGTTCAACTTTACATGGTTCAACAAACCTTCATGTTTCTCGAGTGTACACAAGTTATCTAAGTCTTGAACAGATTTTAAACCAATGATATTTGTTATTAGAATATTTACCATATTTGTAAGGTCCACTGTAGTTGATGCAGTTTGTAATAATTTTTATTTAGATGTATTTGATTGGAATTTCTATTCAATTGACGTTAATTTATTTGGTTTTCATTTGACGAAACGAGTGAAGCCAGTCTCAGTTTGGTTTCAGTTCATCTGCAACAGATTTTGTTATATAAAAAGAACGAGATTAAAGAAATTTCTAGTTTCTTTGGTGATCTGTGTAAAATACAGCCATGAATGTCACATTAGAAGGCTGTAAGAAGACTCGAATTTCGTTGCATAATAAGAAATAATTATATTCTAATTATTATTTATACAAAATTTGCCAGTTTAGTCATCTAAATTCCCATTACAAAATTATTTGAATATCATTTTCCTTTGGTCTTCATTTGTTTACATTTTAAAGTATAACCAAACCCGAGCCAAATCCGAAAGTTGTTTCGTTTGTGATCCAAGCAATTTCACAGAGAAAATTGACAAACATAAGACAGCTGCTGCTTGAGAATGGAGTGGAGTTGGAGTCTTTCACCTAACTCTGGGGAGCATCCATAAAGGCTATGTCTTCCGGAGGAGCTGCTGACCGAAACTCCTACTTAAGGTTAACCCTTTAAAGCCGGAATTTTTTGTAAGGTTAAGTTATGAATGCGTGTATTTGAAACGCTACCAATTTGTACTGGTCGTCCTGGAAGGGTTAAATGAAATTGACTGCTCTCATTTTACCAAGCAGAAGATTGTCTTAAACTCACAAAACGGTAAATTTCCGTTGTCGATATAAAACTTTAGAGACTTAGCAATCAATATATTACACACAGTATTTCTTTTTTCACTATTTTGCAATATTTTAGAATTTAGACTCTAAACTCTTTATTTCTTTTCATTCTATCCATAAAAGGCCTGTAAAACTCGACGGAGATACTTCCAAATAGAAAATGGGACCTGCTATCTCACCTGTAATACCTCTGTATATGTTAAAATGATTTTTGTATTTATTTTTGTTTATTATAATAAATATATATTTTACTAAGCATAATTTACCTTATATCGTAAAAATCCTTATGTTTATGGGGTAACCTAAACTCCTGTAGCTTTAGGTCAGTGGTTCTTAACCCCTGGGTCGCCAAGCTATTTTGATTGGGTCATTAAATTGTCATTTATCATTTAGTTATGTTATCTCTAATCATTTTACCATTAATTACTTATTACGAATGAACTGTTTGAAGGCATGGGTCGCCGGGTTAGCCCCGCGACCAGAATTTGGGTCGCAGCCTAAAAAGGTTAAGAACCACTGCTTTAGGGCTCGTTCTTAATACATTCCGCCGCTAAATAATGGAAATTTCAAACACTACTATATTATGAACTATCAGATTAACCATAAATTTTGTACTCCCAACCAAAAGTACCCGTTACTGAATACTATAGAGTTTGTATAGGTCTAAAAACAGCCCATCAAAAAAAAAAATATGCAATACCTCCCTCACCTCGAGTTCAATGAAAACATTCCAATTTGTTAATATCTCATTCTGAAGGAGTTGGTCTTAATGAAAGACGACAAATATCCTTAAGCATGCGTCACTTATATAAAGTCCGCAGAAGACTTTCTTCACGCATCAAAAAAAAAACATTTTTGCTCAGCATCGACCTCAAGAAGAATAAAAATAGTGTTAGAAAAAAAAATGGAGCTTCTGTTTTACTTATTTTTAAATCAGACAACCCTAAATTGCAGTAATTGTATCCACAAATCTATCAAAACATCCAAAATTCTCTGAACCCGTTCCCTTCTTCAGTCTCTACATTTCCTCTTATTCACTACCTTCTGTTTTTTGAATCTTCAACTCGAGTATCGTGAGCAACTTTGGTCTCCGTCCCTTAGGAAGGATATAGAAAGGGTACAACAACGGCCACAAAATTGATCCCTTCAATGAGACTGCAAAACTACCACCAAAGATTAGAATACTTACACTGTAAATCTATTTACCTTAGAGACCGAGAGGTTGCGCGGTCAGCTTATTCAAGTTTTCAAGATGCTCAATCGAATACACAGGTAGACTACAAGAAATTATTCTCACTTAATACCAATCCGACAAGAAATAATGGTTTTAAATTGGAACTTAAAACATTTAGCATCTCCATCTGTGGTAATTTCTTCTATAAAATAGTTAATATCTGGAACCAACTACCCTCGGAAGTTGTTTCAAGCCAGTGTAAATATATTTGAAAATAGGCAGGGCAGAGTTCTGAATACTCTCAGGGATTAAGGCTGTCTTCACATATAATATAATTTAAGAATCGATTAAATAAGTATTTTGAAAATAACATTATAACGTAACCATGCGGGAGTTTGTTTAAACACATCCTCCTACACTTAATTCTCCCCAACTTTGGAGATGTCTCTGGTTGATTGTGCCCCACATTGCATGATCAACCATCGAGCAACTCATTTTTTTTATCACTTGCCTCATAAACACCTCCAAAGTGGGAGACTCTTGAGTTCGTCGTAGCAACAACGGGTGATCACCCACTAAACATTTTCATTCTCCATAAGGAACACGTACACGGGGATAGATACAGGGATCTCTCACTGATATTCCTCACCGGAATGAGATTTTCTTTACTCTCGTGGTGGCATGACATCGCGAAATATGAACGACTCATTATATCATTTGCTGCATGAACACCTTTCACGGCGGGAGACCCAGTTGAATACTTGCGACATTCAAGGAATTGGCAGGCACATATAGTATATATGACAGACATCCAATTACAGATTTTTTTTTCCCTTCTTTTTCTTGGGTGGCACGTGACGGGTGAAGGAATGATGTGGAAAATCTATACCTCCCTCTTAATCCTTTTGGGTGTAGCCTGAAGTGGATCATGGGGTTTTTGTTGGACCGATACCTCTGTAAATAGAGTTGTAAATATTTAATATAAAAACAAAAACCATATGTTTGAGGTTTTTGTGACGATACTTACTAGTTGATATAAGATCAGCACAAAATATATTAGTTAGTTAGTTTATACAATGGCTCTAGCTAGTGGATTTGTGTGTGTGCATAGTGTAATTGTAGCGCTAGCTTATATATTTTCCTCTTTCCTGTAAATTTCCTTGGCTACTTTTCCAGGGTCAAAGTACAGTATATTCTTCAACTTTTTTCCGTACTCGCCTCTGGCGGGGAGGGAGCGGAGTGTGGGGAGCGAGCCTTATGTTTTACTATCCATTTTTCTACTAATAGAATAGTTAAAAAATGAACTGGTTTAATAACAGGAACTTCTCCGAAGTTCAGATAATTAATCAAACAATATGCCAGTATGCTACGTTAAGTGGCTATGTTGGCCTTATTTTTGTATTAAGTTCAGTGTATATGTAAGACTGTACTTGTATGTTAGGTTAAGTGGCTATGGATTGTGAATGATCCACAATGAACACACACACACTTTATTTCAGACTCAACAGGTACAAACATTATACAAGAGGTCCATAGAAGATTAAGAGATAGTTGTCTGGAGCAATGACTGCCTGCGCCAATGCTTCCAGATTAGAGATTTATAAAATATATCGGAGACCAGTCCACTAAACATGGCTTCTATTATCTTATTGATTGACTCACCAAGCCTAGTGATAAATCTAAATACAAAATTGCGTATGACACTGGCACAGTTAGGCACCTTATTGACTACAAACAGCATACTGACACTAGAAGGAGCACCATTTACAAATCTTGGAGTTCTTACTAAACTCCTAAAAACATCATTATATGCAACATATAATTTCTTCAAATTATACATCCTGTAGTTCCACCACAAATGAGCTGTATACATTGGAGTACAAAAAGTTTGGAACAAAATCAACTTAACATCTAATGTACACATACGAAATTTTCTAAACAAAGTATTTCCCCGAGCGTATATTTGTCTACATTGCCTTAGAATATCACAGTCATCTGAGAGACTATCCGTTAGTATGTGGTCAAGATACTTAGTTTGGGTTACTTCTGACAGCACCATACCATTCAATTGAAATTCAGGAAATTTTATATACTTGTAGGCCTTGGTCCTCATAATCATAACATGACTTTTATCAGGATAATATTTTATGTCGTTATCCTTCCCATACCTTTCACACACCTTCGAAAGTGCGCCGAGCCCTTTAACAGGTGGAGAAATAAGTAGATCATCATCTGCATACATCAGATGACTAACAATTATTATACCAATATAGCAGCCTATTTCACAGGTGTTCAGCACAACAGATTATCAATATAAACATTGAGTAAGTAGGGGTATAGTCTCTCTCCCTACCCGACATCACTGGTCACAGAAAATGGCTCCAAATTAACCCCACCCCATCTTACAATCATTGTCTGGTGATTATACCAGAATATTTATATACGGACCAAGTAACTAGGTACATTATGATTTACAAGTTTCATGAATAATTTGTAATGATTAACACGATCAAATGCTTTAGAGGCATCCAGGAAACAAGTAGTTTGGTATTTACAAACCATTTCCTTCAAAGCATACACACACATCAGTAGTGTGTTTCTTTTTGAAACCAAACTGGTTATCACTAGTATACAGGTATCATTCAAGTCTATTAATGAGTACAAATTCAAACACTTACACATAATACTGGCCAAGGCTATTGGCCTATAGTTGTCTTTACTGTTGATTTTACCTTCATCATCTTTTAGTACTGGCACACCAAAACTACGGATAACATTGTATCCGACAAAACACCATGTATGAGTAAACCTGTAAAGCACAAAGCTGAGAGAGGCACTAATCTGTCACTACTAAATTTCAGATGCTCAGCAAAAATACCATCAATACTACATGATAAAGGTGTTTGTTTTTGTACCGAAAGGTCTTTCAGGCTTCCTCTTGTTCTTGTAATTTCTGCCTTCTCATCCCAATCCACTGGGAAACGAGATTTTATTAATGTATACATGTATTCTCATTTATTTTCCATAATTATTAATAGTGGTGGTGACTTTTGTCACTTGAAAAGCAAACGATGTGAAAGTACGGTAATGAAGAACAGAACAGAACTTTGATTACCATGTAATACGAAACGAGTCTCAAACTCGAAACTAATAAGGAAAGTAACCCCACGTTAAGCACACGTCCAGTAGTAATAAACTTTTACCGAGATAAAATAAATCATGTTTATTTCTCAGTAAAACTTGGTTTTGTACCAGAGTCTATTTAATGTCGAGTTTATTCATATTATATGAATATTCCTTTCTCGTCATCAGTTCTCATTTCTAAAACTTTGTTCTTATAAAATAAAATGTATGTGGCATTATAAAAGGAAAATAAAAACTGAAATGTTATAAATTTTATTTTAATTACAAAACAAACTTTGATCTGTACGAATAATTTTATCTCTTAAACAATGAACTCTTTTTTATTTTGGTTTTCATATTTTTTGTACTTACCCAGCCAGACTCTTCTAATTTGCGTTTGTTGTCCATTCTTATTCTTTCGTACTTTTCTTCCGCACTTTCAGCTCTCTTAAGTGGAACTGGCTGGACTTCATCGGTTGAATTCGTACTTTCATCTCCGTCAAACATGACACCGTGTCTAGACTTGGATGTTTTCGGTTGGAATGTATTATGTCGATACGATGCGAGTGGTGAATTAGAATGCTCAGTAAAAGGCCGAGACGAACTAGAATGCTCAGTAAAAGGCCGAGACGAACTAGAATGCTCAGTAAAAGGCCGAGACGAACTAGAATGCTCAGTAGAAGGCCGAGACGAACTAGAATGCTCAGTAAAAGGCCGAGACGAACTAGAATGCTCAGTAAAAGGCCGAGACGAACTAGAATGCTCAGTAAAAGGCCGAGACGAACTAGAATGCTCAGTAAAAGGCCGAGACGAACTAGAATGCTCAGTAAAAGGCCGAGACGAACTAGAATGCTCAGTAAAAGGCCGAGACGAACTAGAATGCTCAGTAAAAGGCCGAGACGAACTAGAAAAATTGCTCTGCATTGTTAATTCATCCTTTGAAGATGTAGAATTAATGTTCTGATGCGCTACGGGAGCACTCTCGTTAGTTCTAGACTTAAGCTTTATTAAATCATCATCCGTGTCAAAATCAGAGGGAAAATCATCATCTGTAATTTCTTTTGAATGAAAAGAATGATCCTTAGGATGAAAACTGAAATGTTGAGACCTTTCTTTGTGATTATCACCATCTTCATTCGAACTCTTTTTCAACGGATCGTTGCAAACTTTTGATTCGTTTCCGGCCAGTTTGCTTTCGCTCGCAAAATCAGTCGTTCCTGCTTTTGATGTAGACTCTTGTGGTTTCTGAGGCAAAGCACAAATCCAAGCGCTTGAACTTGAGCTGGACACGTTCGAGGTACTTGCCTGAAACATACCGATATAAAGTAGAGTCATGGCGTGGTTTACAGCGAATCAAAGTCTACGTATGGCTATCATACTTCTAGTAATCCTATTTCGCTACTGTAGCCCAGTTTCATATTTTCCAAAAATTTAGATCAAATGAACATTGTAAAAAAATTACTTTTGAAAGAATTTATGTCACCAATATTGTTTAAAGGGCAGTGACAGAACTTCTCACCTGAGGTGAAACGTTCTCTCTCGTTACTTCTGAACTTTGATTTGGTGTAATGTTTTTCCCATTGCAAAACTCGGCGATACGATTCAAGAACTGAGAACCAAATTTTCGGATCTTCGCTTCTGTCATTCCCTCAACTTAAGAAAGATCATTGATTTAGTTTTAGAGAAAAATAATAATAAACGCGAGTGAAGTATTTTTTTGAGCCACTCAACCGAAAAAAGAGAAAAATAAATTCACTTAAAATTTAATTAAAATGTAAATGGCAACCGGAGTAACAGGGTTGAAACTAAGACATCTTGAAAACTTAATTTCAATATTTTGGATAACCAAGCGGAAATTTACAATTAATTACATTCAAACAGCAAAATTTTGTTATCAAAGATCAAAGTAGTAATAAAAAATTAGTAGGTTACCTTCCTTCAATTTCTGGACTGAATCTGGCATTTCCGTGGCCATGAGGAGAATGGTGCGATTGCTCGCTACCATGTAAGGCATGAAACCACTCTCATCTCCAAGGTGGTTTCGTAATTCCAAGAGACTGTTGTAAAGCTCGGACTGAAAACCATTTAAACATCATTAAGCAGCAATACAGCTTTGTAGTCGTAACAGGAATGCGCGTTTCTAGTATACTCACTAGTCGCCCTCCCCAATTCACAACGAAAAAATTATCAATGATAAAGGATGCGTACTAAAAAACACTTCATTCGTAGTTTATTTCAAGCTACGAGCGAGCTAGATCAGCTATATCAAATGGATATTTACTAAAAACTACAGTTATACTAGTGGTGGACCGGATGTCAGTTTTTCAACATTTGCGGATGCGGATTTTTAATTTCAATATCCGCGGATGCGGATATTTAGTTAATCTATCAATATAATATAGAATTATGAATATATGACAATTTTTCAAATTTCATGATACTACTATTATGGCAGGCAATGCATAAGAATTAAAATTAACATTAATGTTTTCATTATGATAAAAATAATAACTTTCTTGAGTTTCAGCCAGAGAAAATTCAATGAAACAAGTTTCATTCAATTTTCTGTGTTACCAGCTATTTATATTTTGAGGTTTATATATTTGTTTGTTCATTATAATTAATACTTTACATGAAATGTGCATGACTGGGCCTTATAAGCTACTTTATAAGCTAATTTAATTGTAAATTGCATAATTTCTTAGAGGTAATATCCGCATAACATCCGCAGTCAGAAGTGCGGATGCGGATACCCGGTCCACCACTAAGTTATACCGTACACATACCTGAAGTTTTTCCTTCTGGGGATCTCTTTGAACTACTGCTTTGTTTTTTCTTTCCTCCTGAATTAAGGTCTTCAATTGCTCAAACTTCACCCTCAGCTGAGAAGTATGACCGACTTTGAATCTGAGTAAAATGTGTTTCGTAAGAAGAACAATCATAAGCATTTATTTAAATTTTAAAAATTTAACTCGGAAAAAAGCCGAATGCTTACAATCTTCTCTTACGTCTCATAGTTAATAATCGGTATAACTTTGAAATACATGAATGAAAACAATTAGTGACTACATTTAATGTTCACAACACCCGAAACCCATAAACTAAAGCCACATACATTGACACTATTGTTAACATTTGTTTTAGCGAGCAAGTTTTATTTCACATCATTAACAAAAATTCATAAATGACAGACCCTCATTTTGTTGGCACGTATTATATAAAACAAGTATTTAAATAAAAGTGGATGTAAACATCCATATCACCAGCGTTCCGTTGTTAAATCGATAACACTGTTTCACAATAAGCAAAATGAAGGCAGTGGGGTCGGGGGTTCGAGCCCCGATGAAGTTGGTAATAATAATAATAATGGAGTTATGGTCCGCATTAGTTGGTCTGAGCGGTGTGCCAGTTTCTGGCCCTCCTCACCGGTTATTAAACATCTATATCGTAGTGATCGTATGTCTGCCAGGAGTAAGAGCTCCCGTCGATCAGGTTGGTTAAACATTAGACACGGACTCTGAAGGACTCGGGTTCGAAAAACCCCATTCAAATTGTATAGAAATTACTAAGAAATGTGAAGTGAAAACCTTAAAATATCTTTAGAATTGAAGGAGGAAAAGTACTCGTAAAAAGAAAACCTTTCAGCCACTAACGTTTCAACTACGTCACCAGTCTGGGCAGGTTTTACTTTTATGATGTATCTGAGTTCTTGTTTCATTTCAGCAGACGGAGACAAACGAACAGGAAGGCTGAAATAAACAAATAGTAAACTGTAGCAATATTCACGCGTCTGAAATTATGTACAAATCTAAGAATTAAACTAACGAGTACATTAATTTAACACTATAATGACGTGGATCGTACGTTATACGATTCAACGTGCTTTTGCTAACAATTAGAATAACGATTATTCTATATTTACGTAACATTTACTGAAAGTCAAACTACAAAATATCAACAGAAATGAGAATTATTTCTCCCGATACTTTTTAAACCTTTACTGCCCACCGCGTTACTTAGATATTTTGTTCCGGCTAACGTCAGACAATTTTATTCAGTCGAAGAAAAGACCAATGGACATTAAAGGTTTGAAGGATCACAACATAAAAGTGTTAAAAAATTATTCTATTCCACTCTGTGACAAACAAAGAACGAAGAAGCACGAAATCAGAACGTAACTTCCGTTATAGAATATACTAACTACACCGCCAAAATGTTATTTAAATTTTACTTGTAATTAAGAGCATCTATTCCATTTCTGGTAAGAGTGATCACCGTGTACGAGTAAGAGGTGAAGGAACCCCTGCCCCACCCTCTACCTCGGCCTCCTCCAGTTGAAATCGATATTTCTTTCAAGTAATTTGAGAATATCAACATTTTTCCTGAGGGAAAAGATTTTATATTTAGTTCTCAATTTCTTAAAGGCTAATTCGAATACTATGGAAAGCAGTGATATTAAGTTGGCTTCATTATAATTATTCTCAACTAAATAATCACGAAAAATCCCATAAGAACAACTGGAAAATACCAATTTTCTATTCTTTCTAACTAGCGAGGTTAATCTCTTTGCTCAAATAAAGACGATGAAATACGAGAACATAAAACTTTAAATCAGATATTCCATTTTTCCATTACAATCATGATTTAAGAGACTTTGTGTGGTAAGTTCAATGCCTGAACTCATTTTTAACATTTGTAGTTTTTCAATGTTTCCTACCTAAAGACTTCCAGTAATTCTCAGAATTGCGTTTAGCACTACCAAAAGTGGGCAATTTTTTCCAATATTCTTTGACGCGCTGAGCATTTGATCCCCTGAGAAATAAAATGAGTGTTCCCATGCTCGTGTCTCCAATATCCTGTCAAAGAAGCGGTCAATAGTCATGAAGAGCACAACAATTTTATAATGATCTAAAAGATGAATAATGTTTAGGTACAGTGAAGAACCCGTGAAATTGCTGAAAATATCTACATAATTCATTATGTGAAACTTCAAAACTTCAGATATCTTAAACTTATTTCAATAGGCCCTGTTTCAAGAATACATACTAATACTAGTTACCTTTATAAACTCTAATGAAGAAGGGGTTTTTCATTTTCAATAAATTATCAATATTAAAAATTTGTCAACTAGAAGAAAATGGGTATTTTAAACTTAGTCAAATTTTAAAGGAAAAAGGAGAAACTTTTTTTACAGTTACAAATACACATTTTTAGGTCTTCATTTACACGAATTAACAAGAATTTATTTTACAAACTGAACGGAGTTACAAGGTAACAAAGAACCTAAGATCCATTCTAGGCTAGCCTAAAAATCTTTACTCTCCAGCCTTCCATGGATTAGCTTCACCAATCCGCAAGAACTAGATTTAAGAATCTTGTCCGGAGTCTTATCACTGATCAGAGGCAACATAATTACAAGAGCAAACTAAAATCAGATAAAACCAAATCGGTTAAGTACTTGTACGAAACAGACTTAAAACCATAATTGTAACAGCGTAGTCACTATATATTACCTGTAATGCTTTGAAAATAGTCTTGGCATCTTCTGAAAAATTATATTTCCCCTCTTGATCCAATGCCGAATCAACTCTTGATTTGAAAACGGAGTTTGAGTTTCTGAAAAGGAAGTTTCGATGAAGCCTCGATACGCAACACATTGCGTAAGCGAATATGCCTATATTTAGCCTTAAGTTTAATTGAGCATAATAATTTAATACTGTTCAAATGAATGTGGTCAAAAACTGGAGAGAGAGAGGGGAAGAGTATGTGAAAAGGAAAAGAATGTGTAAAAGAAATTAGAGAGCGGGATCAAAAAATATTTGTCCTGTTCCATTATTATTATTATTATTATTATTATTAGTAATAGTAGGATAAAGTTAATACAACATCGATGGTGATTCTATGAATAATGGACTTTTGATAAACATACAAAGTTGGTTCTGGAACTTAAAAGCGAATATTCTGAGTGATAATTTTAACATTCAAAAAAGTTATTTTTCGGGCTGTTAGGTCAATATGAAGTTTAAGAAGTCGTATTCTGTAACCATTAGTATTTCGCGTTTCTAAACATTAAACATTATACGAGAATACTTACTGGTGTTTCAGGTGACAATTATCACAACACATATTAGACTGCTCTATAACGGGGTTTGAGGTAAAATGGGAGAGTAAATTGACTCTTCTGCAGGTAGAAAGGTTAAGGTAATGCTCCATTTTTGTTTGCATTTCCATTCGATGTCTCCGAAACCTTTCATTAGAAATCTGATTCAAGAAGTATCTGTGAAGTTTATATATCGTAAGTCACCAGAAAGAAACTCTCTCATTTTCATCCTATATTATCGTAAATTACTCAGTTATATACAATAGAAAAAATTTGCTTTTTTCTTAGATTAAAAATTACAGTTTGAGCATCTGGTGATTCGTTAGCTTTAGATCTAATGGTATCCTTAAGCTTCAATTTAAACAAGAGAAAAATAAAAATTAATCCTACACAATTTCCTATTCATAGCCCATCTGTGGTTATTGAGATAATAATCGGATACAAAATAAAAGTTTTCTGTTGTTGTTTCTCAAGTACAACAGTAGACCGCAAAAGACCTAGATTAAATTTTACGTCCGAGTCAGCTATCAAGATCTAATATGAATAATGAAGTGATGCCTTCTCTTACTTATGAACAGCAAAATCCTTGTTTGAATAATAAACTGTGCATACAGAAGGCAGGCCGTCTCTACCGGCTCTTCCTATCTCCTGATAATAGGATTCCATGTCTCTAGGAGAACCATAATGAATCACTCTCCTTACATCTGGCTTGTTGATACCCATTCCAAACGCAATCGTTGCTACAATTACGGACACCTAAAGAATAACAGCACTTTTAAACTTTAAGAAGAAAATAAAGTTAAAAAAGGATCAATCGTTAAGTTTCATTAATGCATAAAATAATAATAATAATAATAATAATAATAATAATAATAATAATAATAATAATAATAATTTCAAGTTTGCACTTACTTTGTCTCTAACAAATTGTTCATGGGATTCTCTCCTTTGTTTAGGAGTAAGTCCAGCGTGATAAACAGCACAATGAATTCCTTCACCTGCAACAAAAACTTACTGTATCACGTAGTGGCTTGAACTTTTCAAACTTTTCTTTTATATGATCAACTAACGTAATATTATTCTTGGCGCAATTAAACAAATAATTTAATTAAAAATTCTCTACAACTTAGAAAGGCATCAATTTTAAAATTAAATAAGTTTCTACGATTGATAGACTAACCCCTACAAATTCATACTTTTAAAAGCTCTTGCTACTTCTTCAGTAGCTTTTTTGGTAGGACAATAAACAATTGTTGATCCGGAGTTGACCTCTTCTGCCCGCAAACAAGGTTTCACATCCTCCTGAATAGTGTTTCCTTTGCATTTCACCTCTAGGAAGAGATTTGGTCGGTTGAAGCTGGTCACAGTTACCACCGCATTTCTGAGTAAGAGAAACTGTACTTGAAAACTTTTGTTTTTATTTCTATATTAATGTAGGAGCCGTTTTAACTAACCCAACTTTAACTAAACTAACTGAATATAATTCAACCTAAAGGGCGTGGGAATGAATGTTTAATTACACCTTCCACACGCAATTACATTATTCTAATCACTCCAGGATCAGGGTCAAATCCAACTTCCCCATTACAGTCACCATATATGCATTCCTAGTGCTTCGAGCCACTTCACCTAACGCATTCCAGATATCATCCTTCTCTTCTACGCATGACGAATATGCGACAATCACTGCTACTTTCAATCTACACTAAATTTAGCGTACAGACATATAGTAACAACACATTATATTCTTTTATATATGTTCAAAATCTGAGATTAAAAAAGTTATAGTGTAATGTCACAGCCATAGTGGAATGCGTTGCGTAATCTTTCAGAAAATGCAAAAACTAAAACAGTAGATGAAATATTTAATACATTGTACTTGGTAACAATTTTCGACATTGACGATGTAAAACTAACATAGTTTCCCTCGATCCTCAATCGGCTTATAATAAAAGCAGTTTTAAAATAAAATTGAAATGAAAATGAAATGAAAATGAAAAAGCTTAGTGGCAGACCAACATTCAATATGACAAGTAATAAAACAAAATACAATACGAGTAATTAAAAACAGCAATAACGATATTAAGTGGAGTTACGGACAAATGCTTTCTACCATAAAGTCAAGAGTTTAGATAACATATGGCAGGACTGATGAATAACTCGGATAACTGGATTGGGTGAGTTTTGAATTCTTTTAATTCAAAGACGCCTTGTTAAATGTGGGAGGCTCGAGAATTTGTGGTTAGCAAACACTCGCAAAGCAGAGCATCTTGAAGATAACTTATGTAACAGTCTAAATAAAGCAAATTAAAGGCTTTGTCAGAACCTTTTTCGTAATCAGCTCAAAATTGCTTCAAGCAGAAACTGCGAAAGAGTAAGTCGCTTCGCTCGTATAAAATCTGAAGTCCTTATAATCATGTTTGCTTTACCAGAGAAACTTCGATATTGCTTTCTTATGTCTGATTCATTACCCAAGGAGCTAGTGATAATTTGACCTAAATCTAATAATATTAGCTGCCTGATTAAAACGTTTGAGACGGAATTACATCACCTTAGTTTTATTAACATCAATAATATCTCAGTTTTGTGAACATAATTTGCAGATTTTTAAAAGACAAGCCTATTAATACCATATCATCGGCATAGTTATTAATTCTCAGGTTATTTATACAACATCCAACTTTTGCCTCACTGAGCGAAATAATTAAGCCATCATTATATACAGCAGAGGAAAGAGCATGGGATCTTGCCTAACTCCGCATGAGGAACTAAAACACAATGACAAAATGCAATGCCCCATCTAACAGTACTCAAAAGATAGGTGGATGTACCAAAATTCCAATATATTTAATATGTACAATGGAATTTTCCTGTCTCCCAATTTTTTAAATAAAATATTGTGGTTCACTCTACCACACGACTTCCTTATACCCAAGAAACTGTAAATACAATAAAACCTCTCAATAAAGAGATTCCACTATCACGAAACCTCTCTTTACCGAACACCTTGAGCATTTCGAAAAACCTCCCTTTATCGAAAATACGTTTCGTTGTTAAGGAGATATTTTCGCTAACTTAGCCTGAACTGCACATATTTGTCTCTACCGCCGTTTCCCCAATCAAGAAAGTAAGCGGTATTCTGATTGGCTGATGCCTAAAAGCTGATCCATAATTAGCTAGAATGTTTCTCCCTCACGGAAAAATACTTCTAAATACTTAAAAAGTTAAAATACTTTAAGTAGGCTCTAATGCATTTAATATACTGTATATACACAGTACTATATAAAGTATGTATAAATAACTATTGAGGGTCTAAAATCTAAAGAGGTCATTAAAATATACAGTACAATATCGGCAAAGGAAACCCTCTTCAACGACAGCCATTTAGCCAGTATATTTCGTCATAAAGCGGTTTTACTGTAAATATAATCACCAACACCAAAGTATCGTATATGACTCTCTTCCATTAAGCAATATATTACCTAGCTACTAGTAAAAATAAATTAAATATTATGCATTTATCTAGAATAATGGACCTAATGGTAACAAAGGAATCTGGGCCACCTTACCTAAGTTTCAAAGAGATCTTAATATCCTCCAAAACTTCCGGTGTGGCAGTGGCAGTTAAAGCCATGATGGGGACTGATGGGAATTTTGTTCGCAAGTACCCCAAACGCCTATAAATGAACATTAAATAAAAAAAACTGCTTTAATAAAATTCTGATAAGTTCTACCCATTAAGATTATTTGCCAACTTTTGTTTTGCGCACAATAGGAGCAGTAAATGACAATAAAACTGACTTACTGATAAAACAAAGTAAGCAATTTCACCTGTAATCACTCCTGAAGTCGTGTCCCCACTGACTAACACAGTGAGCTTCATCAATTGCAAATAATGTGATTCCAATAACATTGTGAAGAGTTTCAAGTATATTGCAATCTTTTGAAAGGAATATAAAAAGCCGAAATTATTGCCTTACGAAATAGGTTTGCCAAACAAAAATTTATCAACAATTCTTCTTAACCTTTCAACCTTTCAAATGTTCCGCGAGATGATTCCTCATTTTACGGAGGTCAAGCTCGTTGCTTGTTCATTTTATAAAGTACTACAGTATTCAAGTTTTGCTTCGCCCTCCGACTCAAAATCACACAACAAAATAGAAACAAAAGCTCAAGAAAGGATTTACATACCAGTACGGCAAACTCATAGATTCTAATATTTATGTTCTAAGATCATTAGATAGCAAATGACGAGAGAAAAATGCTAAAAGGTGAAATAATGATAAAAACAAATAAAACCACTGCGTGAGACCGATGATTTATCATAGTAAATGCGCAAATACAGACAGCACACGCGAGAAGACTTCTGCTTCAGCTTTTGTTTTAGTTGAAAATTACAACAACAGTAAACTAGCTTATGAATTTATACATCATTACACGTCATTTTTGTGCAAATATTGGATAATGGTCCACCTGTTTTCAGAAGCCGATGGTATTTCATCAAATGTTGCTAACACTTATTATTATTTTTATTAATAAATAAATAAATAAATAAATATATGTATATTTTTTTTTAATTGGGGTTGTTTAACCTCCTTCGCAACATCTAAGGTCATTTGACGGAGGGGACCTACAGCTTTACGTGGGATCCGAACCACAGGTCGCTACATAATCTGGGCGCAGAGGACTGTCTCCCATCCAACTACTACCCAGACCCAATGTCGCTTAACTTCGCTGATCTCCGGGAAGCGGTGTTACGACATATAATATATATATATATCCACAAGGAAAAGTGAAAAGCAATTCCAAGATCTTATCTGGGATGAAATGTATTGTTAAATACACGAACTGCTTTGGAATCGCTTTTCATTTTTCCTTGTGGGTGTGCACCACTTACTAATTTCATGTTTTTAATTGCAAAATTCATCCCATATATATATATATATATATATATATATATATATATATATATATATATATGCCTTTAACTTAAACTCCAAGACTATAAATTGGGAAGCAATCAGGTCGCACATGGCCCAAATAGAATGGAGAACAATTTTCGAGAATAAAACAACTGAAGAAATGCTAACAACCTTGGAAGAAAAAACGCTGAGAATTTTAGAAAAATATGCTCAGAAATCACAGCCAAAAGGAAAGAGGAGCTGGCTAGAGACACAAAAGAGAAGACTTTTCCGCAAAAGAGAGTGGAGGCGAAGTTAGGCAACTGTGGAGATAAGGACAGGAAAGCAATAAAAGAAAAACTGGAGGGTATCGATAGGGAAATACAAGCCCTGATTAAGGACCATACAGAGAGGGAAGAGGAAAAGGCGGTAGAAGCAATAAAGGAAAATCCAAAATACTTCTATAGCTATGCAAAAAGGAAAACAAAAACGCGCGCCGCTATTGGGCCCTTAAAGACGAGAAATAATGAACTAACCGACGATCCAAAAGAAATATCTGATACAGTGAGAGCTCAATATGAATCAGTTTTCAGTACCCCAAAAAGTGACAAAGCGATACCTGACATAAATGCATTCTTTGAAGAGGAATTGCAAGGAGTATATATAACAGACTTTGATTTTACACCAGAAGATGTAGCGAGATCTATAGGACAAATGAAACCACATTCAGCTGCAGGTCCGGACAATTGGAACGCATTATTGATTAAAAACTGTAAAAACGAAATAGCTACACCTTTATACTGGATATGGAGAAGATCCCTAGACACTGGGGAAATACCGAGCATCTTGAAAAGAGCAGACATTGTCCCTATATATAAAGGAGGGGACAGATCTCAAGCAAAGAACTATAGACCAGTGTCACTGATGTTCCACCTCACCAAAGTATTTGAAAGAATAGTTAGAGAGAAAATTTATGACTTCCTGGAGACACGGGAAAGATTCAACGAAAATCAGCATGGATTCCGATCAGGTAGATCATGCCTATCACAACTAATAGACTACAACAATATCCTAGATGCATTGGAAGGCAATGACAACTACGATGTTATATACACAGATTTTGCTAAAGCTTTCGACAAATGTGACCATGGTATAATAGCACATAAAATTAAATATATGGGAATAACAGGCAAAGTGGGAAAATGGATCTACAACTTCCTCAGAGAACGTCTGCAGGTCGTCAAAATTGAAGGTATATCATCATCAGAATCAGAAGTACGCAGCTCAGTACCAAAGAGACAGTACTGACCCGACTCCTGTTCATTATCATGCTAACAGACATAGACAGCGGAGTAAACAGCAACAGTATAGTAACATCCTTTGCAGACGATACAAAGATCAGCAGAAAAATCAGCGATGTACATGACGTGGAGGCCTTGCAGAGGGACACGAACAAAATATACAAATGGTCAGAAGACAACAACATGTCATTTAATACCGAGAAATTTCAGCTGCTGAGATATGGTAGAAAAGAAGAACTTAAACAGACTGCATATTATGCTCCAGATAGACAGGAAATTCAGAGAAGCACGAAAGCGATCGATCTCGGGATAATAATGACAGATGATGCGAAATTCGAAACACAAAGTCGGATAGCGATAAATAAAGCAAAAAGAGTCGCCGGACAGGTACTAAGAACGTTCAAGAGAAGGGACAGGACAGTAATGATTCCCCTGCTAAAAACACTGATTATACCAAAACTTGAATACTGCTGTTTTGACGTCCCCATATAAAAAGGAAGAAACTAATAAACTAGAAGAAACGCAAAGCATTTCACAGCCAAGATTGATGGCTGCAAAGAACTCAACTACTGGGAAAGACTACGTAAACTAAATCTGTACTCCCTGGAAAGAAGAAGAGAGATGTACACCATAATCTACATATGGAAAATGATCGAAAACCTGGTACCAATCCTAAAACTAAACCCAATTACCATTCAAACAACACTGGAAAATAGGAAAGGCAGAATGTGTAGTGTTCCCAAATTAAAGGCCCGACAAGGGACCTCCTCAACTCTGAAAGAAAATAGCTTGGTTGTCAGGGGGCCAAGACTTTTTAACCAGCTTCCAAAGGACCTCAGAAACGTAACGGGGGTTAAAGTTGAAGTCTTCAAGAGAAGACTGGATGCCTGGCTCAGGAGGGTACCAGATGAGCCGGGCGTGCCTGGCTATGTACGGTGGAGAGCGCAAGAAAGCAACTCGCTCCTCCACCAAGCCAGACCTAGAGGCGGGGCCACCAGCTTGACCTCCGTGTGAAGAGAGACCAACGCACAAAACAACATAAGGTTCAAGGTAAGGTAAGGTAAGGTGTAATATATATATATATATATATATATAGGGTGTCCATAAATGATTACCCTGATTAAAGCATGCTATAACTTTTAAATAAACACTCGTATTCAAACAGTTTTAATCATAAGTAGATAAACATACAAAGTTTTGATACATAGTTAATGAACTTAATAAGCTTCCACATGTGCACCCCTAGTGGCACGTAAAATGTCTAAACGGTATTCACACTCACGCCACACATTTTCCAACATCTGTGGGTTAACTGTTGCAATTGCATCCGTAATGCGTTCTCGCAATGTCCTGATATCTGGAACAACTGTTGCATAAACCAAATCTTTAACATGACCCCAGAGAAAGAAATCCAGCGGGGTAATGTCTGGTGGTGATCTTGGGGGCCATGGGATTGGCCCGTCCCTGCCAATCCATCGATTTGGAAATGTTGCGTCGAGAGTTCCACGAACAACATGCGCCCAATGAGGGGGTGCCCCATCTTGTTGGAAGATGACAGTTGGCTGCCTGTCCTGCAGCGGGGATGGCGTAATTGGTGAGCATATCCAGGTACACAGTTGCGGAAACAGACATTTTACGTGCCACTAGGGGTGCACAGGTGGAAGCTTATTAAGTTCATTAACTATGTATCAAAACTTTGTATGTTTATCTACTTATGATTAAAACTGTTTGAATACGAGTGTTTATTTAAAAGTTATAGCATGCTTTAATCAGGGTAATCATTTATGGACACCCTATATATATATATATATATATATAGGGTGCATCAAACGCCCTTAGGTTCTTGGATTTTAATGTCTATTCTCTCAAATGTTACACTTGTTGCTAGAAGTGTGTATGCCAAAACTTAATTAAATCGGAGGTGGTCCTGGGTGGCCACCGGTCACTTTTATATTTTCGCGGCAATTTTCGGGGGCCGCGCTATGTAAAAATATCTATTTTTTTTATTTACCAACCAGTTGACTACTTACATTGTTTCTTTTAATATAGAGTTGCTAAGGGGTGATTTACATAACATTTGAGAGAATAGACATTAAAATCCAAGAACCTAAGGGCGTTTGATGCACCCTAAAGGGGTGATTTACATAAAACATGTACCATAAACGAAACTTCACTTATAGTCTAATAATATCCTTTATTGTCTTTCAGAAACAATGGAAGCTGTAACAATGGAAGCTAAGAAGACCAGATTAGCAAGTGCCATTTTTGGTCTTGGCAATGCTCTTACAGAAGGAGATGGTACATTGACAGGAGTCCGCCTCCCAACTTGCCGGCAGGTTCTTCGATGCGTGATGTGGCACATCCAGAAAGAAATATGTGAAGGCAAACAAACACAGCCACTCAAATGGAAATCTGCCAGCATAGTCCTTATCCAGCTGAAAACATTCTACACTAAAGCAAATATTCCTATGCTTTCAGACCATCAATGCTGCAAACTAATACTTGACCTTCTTAATGACAATAACAAATTGCGTCAAATACCTGTTTCTCGCAGAGAATCTCCAAACACTTTGGCTAAGTTGCAATCCATGAATGAACGTCTTGATAAGACCTTTGGTGTATGGACAAAAGATGCAATGACAAACATTAAGAATGAGGAAGATAGAGCATTTTTAGAGTCAATGAAATCTGACAGAGTAGCCTCATTTGGTAGTGTTGACAAGAAAGCAAGCTGATAAAGATCGTAGAAAAGAAAAACGCATCTTAGCGGAAGCTTCAAGACGAGAACGTCATGAATCATCCAGTGTACAAGAGATGAAAAGTTCTGTATGCTCTGATGATAGTGCCTCTGCAGATAGCTTGGAAGAAACTGAAGAAGAGGCGATTCCAGAGCTTCAAAGGAAGCGTAGTCACCACAGATCAACATATGCAGGTACGTCTGCCTTTATTCCTCATGATATTCTGAAAAGGCCTTCAGTCGTGTCTGTCGCTACTCGACTAAACATAACTCCTGTTCAACAGGCTGTGCTCACCGAAGCTGTAATTCAAGAGGCAGGAGGTGATCCACGTCGTGTGGCCAAGTCGTATTCAACTGCTGATAAGGCTCGACGATCAATAACAAGTGCTATCGCCAAAGATATTCGAGAAAATTGGATCGCCCCAACAGCTGCAACACTTCACTGGGATGGCAAGCAGATGCATACGCTCACAAACAAGAATGGCAAGGAAGAAAGATTGCCAGTGTTGGTTGGGAATGCCACTGATGTAAAGCTACTGGGAGTGGCTAGATATCCTCGTGGAAGTGATATGTCATCAGGTGACATCATTGCCGAGCACACTTACACGTTTCTACATTCATGGAAGTGCAAACAGTCAGTTGTCAACTTATGTTTTGACACAACAGCATCAAACACTGGACACGTTACAGCTGCCTGTGTTACCATTCAATCAAAACTGGACCGTGCTCTTCTGTGGTGTGCATGTCGCCATCATGTTGGAGAGGTAATCCTGGATCATGTGTTTGACGCTCTCAAAATTGAGACATCAAAGTCTCCAGAAGCATCTTTGTTCCAAAGATTCCAGAAGAATTGGGAACGCATATCGCATGCAAAGGATGAAAGTTTAACCAAAATTGACATTTCAATGTACAATGACGATGCACAACAACTGCTTTTATCCTGCAAAAACAAGGTTTTAAGCACAATCCGCACAAGCGCTTCATACTGTAGGGAAGACTACAAGGAAATGGCACAACTCTGCCAGGTAGTCCTCGATGATGATATCACAAAACAAGGAACACTCCACAGACCTGGGGTCATGCATAAAGCAAGGTGGATGTCAAAGATTCTTTATTCCATCAAAATATGCCTACTTGAAGAGCAAATTTCTGTACTACCTCGAGGAACTGTAACAACACAACATCAACAGGAAAAACTGAAGGAGTTTGTTGTTTTGTTGTTTATATTTATTGTGATTGGTGGCTCATATGTCAGTCTGCTTCAAATGCCCCATGGTTTGATTTGTGCTTATACAAGACTCTGCTCAACTATAAAGCTGTCAACTCAATCATTTCAGTCAGCGCTGTGAAAGCCTTTGATAGACATTTGTGGTATTTAACCCCAGAACTGGTTGTTTTGGCACTGTTCAGCAATGCAGTACCTCAAAAGGAGCGTCGTGCCCTTGCAGATGTGTTACTGGCCATACAACCAGATGAAATGCCAAGCACTCCAAAACACCGCTACGGTTCTGGATATGGCAAACCGTCATTTCCAAAAATTACAGAAGCGACAACCCTGGCTGATCTTGTGAACGAGGACTCGTGGTTTACAGTGAACCTTCTTCACCTGGATATGACCTTCCTAACAGAGGATGTTGACAATTGGCAGAACAATGACCACTTCAAGGCAGCCAAGTCCATTGTGGATGGGTTAAATGTTGTGAATGACCCTGCGGAGAGAGCAGTAAAGCTCACAACTGATTTTGTCTCAGCTGCAAGAGGAGAAGACCACTTCCAAAATCTTCTTCAAGTGGTTGAATGTGACCGCAAAGCGAGGCCAAATTTGCGGAAACGAGCAAAGTTCGAGTAGTGACATTGGCGTTGTGTTTTATACATTTTCAACTTTCAATCAATGTAAGTATAGTAATACCGAATATTTGTATATTAGTATTATAAGTAATACCGAATATTTGCCGAATATTCGGTGCATCACTACTAAATATATAAAAGTGGCCGGTGGCCACCCAGGACCACCTCCGATTTGATTTATTTTTTGCATACATACTTCTACCAACAAGTGTAACATTTGAGGGAATAGACATTAAAATCCAACAACTTTTTGAAAATCATGGGGCGTTTAATGCACCCTAATTATTATATATATTATATATATATATATATATATATATACACCACAAGGAACAGTATTAGCTCCACTACTCTTCATAATCATGCTAAGTGACATAGATGAGGACGTTACCAGAGACAGCACAGTAACATCCTTTGCGGACGACACAAAGATCAGTAGAAAAATAAGAAACCCACAAGACATAGGATCTCTACAAACCGACATAAACAAAATCTACAAGTGGACTGAAGACAACAATATGAAGTTTAACACTGAGAAATTTCAGCTATTACGGTACGGAAAAAGAGAAGACCTAAAGTCCATGGAATATTATACCCCAAATGGACAAGAAATTCAGAGAAATTCCAGAGCAAAAGATTTAGGGGTTGTAATGACAGATGATGAGAAATTTGAAACACAAAATAAGATAGCAGTAAACAGAGCAAAGAGAATAACGGGTCAGATATTGAGAACCTTTAAACGAAGGGATAGGAATGTAATGATTCCTCTACTGAAAACCCTGATAATACCCAAATTGGAATACTGCTCGGTCCTAACATCCCCACATAAAAAAGAAGACATTAGACAGCTGGAGGGGATCCAAAGAAGCTTCACAGCCAAGATCAATGGGTGCAAAGAACTAAATTACTGGGAAAGGTTACGAGAACTAGACCTATATTCACTGGAAAGGAGAAGAGAGAGATACACCATTATTTACACTTGGAAAATAATGGAGAAACTAGTCCCTAATCTTACTCTGAATCCCATAACTCCCCAAACAACAGTGGAAAGTAGAAGCGGTAGACTGTGTCGTATTCCCAAATTGAAGGCGAGACAGGGAACATCCTTAACCCTGAAAGAAAATAGTTTTGTAGTGAGAGGACCAAAACTGTTTAATCAGTTGCCCAAAGACCTAAGAAACACGAAGGGAGTTGCAGTGGAAATCTTCAAAAGAAGACTAGACGCCTGGCTCAGAACAATCCCCGATGAGCCGGGTGTTACTGGCTATGTGAGGTGGAGAGCGCAAGAATCCAACTCACTACTTCACCAGGCCAACTCGAGAGGAGGGGCGACAAGCTTGACCTTCGCGAAATCATCGCGCGGAACCTTTGTAAGGTTGTAAGGTAAGGTAAGGTGTATATATATTGCGCCTCGGTGGCCCTGGGTAGCCTTGTGGTTAAGACGCTGGGCAGCTGGTGGGGCGTGGTTCGGATTCCACGTTAAATTGTAGGTCTGAGGTGGATTGACAGGCTTGACCTTCGTCAGAATGAACAATTTGGGTGGAAGCAAAACAAAGGTTAACAAAGGAGTCGTGGCCGATGACGTAACACCACTTCCTGGAGATCAGCGAAGTTAAGCGACATTGGGTCTGGGTAGTAGTTGGATGGGAGACCGTCCTCTGCGCCCAGATTATGTAGCGACTCGTGGTTCGGATCCCACGCAAAGCTGTAGGTCCCCTCCGTCATATGACCTTAGATGTTGCGAAGGAGGTTAAACAACCCCAATTAAATTATAAAAATATACATATATATATATATAATATAATATATATGCCATACTTATTATAAATTCCGGAGTAACGTAGATGACTCTGAATTTATTTTTGAGCATGTCTGAATACACTTCGGATTTATTCTTTTGAGAAGAACCGAGGAAACACGCTTCGATGTTTGAAGCCTGAAAATACGGAGAGTTATATTAGACTAAACTAAGTTTACTTTATTTTGTTTTATTTTTTTATGCAGAAGAGAGGGTCTAAGGGCGGAGGCCCGCAAAAATCCCCCCCTCAACCAAAGAAGGAGAAGAGAGACAAAATCAAGTTACAAAGTTTTCGAGATGCTGGGGCATTCCGCGTTTGAAAGGTTGGAGGTTACGGATACGGAGAAAGATGGATTAGGGAAGGTTGTTCCAGATTTAACCAGTTGAGTAGATGAAAAATTGAGAATACCGATTAACTCTTGCATAAATGTTGGACAGAAAAAGGATGAGAATATGTCGAAAGTCTGGTACATCAAACTCTCCTTAGAGTTATAACAGCGATAGTAGAGAGAGAGTGAGGCAAAACTGCGGCAAAGAGAAAGGGAATGAAGACAGTTTGTAAGAGGCGGGAAACTGATAAGATTGAAAGATTCTAATTCCACTCGTTCAATTAGAGTTGCGCGAGTTGAGTCACCCAACAAATGAGAAGCGTACTCCATACAGGGGCGAATAAGACCCTGTGCAGAGACGGCAACTGAGTGGGGGTGAAGAAACTGCCGAGCCGGTACAACGCACCAAACCTCTTAGAAGCTGTTTTAGAAAGAGAATATACGTAATCTTCCCAGGAATGATTACGAGAAAAGAAAACCACAAGAATGTTGAGAGAAGAGGAAGGATCGAGTTTTGTATTGTTGAAGATAATGACAATGGCCAAATCAAGCAGTGCTTAGAATTTTTTTTTATGCAGAAAGGAGGGGCCAAGGGCGAATGCCAGCAAAAACGGCTTCTTCCAATACAGGAAAAAGAGAGCCAAAATCAAAGTCTAGGGTTTTCGAGATGTCTGGACACACTGCGTTTGAAAGATTGGAGGTTGACCGGTTGAGTAGATGAAAGATTGAAAATACTGATTAACCTAGACCTGTCCTCTAGATGCGGAGGACAGTCTCCCAGCCAACTACTACCCAGTGCAGGAAAAGTACTGGATAATTATATTTGAGTAAAAGTACTGTTCTGGGGAAATTTTTTACTTAAGTACAGAGTAACTATCCTGAAAATTACTCTATTAAAAGTCCAAAGTAAATGTCCAGGAAATTACTTAAGTACAAAAGTAGCGTGCCTAATAAAACATAGCTGATAAGGAATTTTATTATACAGTATATTAGTCATACATAATAATTAGAATGGTTTACTCACACATTAACATATACAGCAATTACAGAATATTAATACCACTGAAATACTGAAATTCTATGTTAAACTGTTTTAGTGCAGTGTATTGTATATTTTAATTAAGTTTTGAATGGAGTTTCAGCAGCAGCTGGTTCTCAAAATTTCTGTCTCCAACTGTGGTACGCTTGGAACTGAATAAGAGTTCAGCAAAGATGAAGAAACGTTCACATGCCACCGATGCGAGCAATGGTCTGTTTGCATGAATGGACAGTCTCTTTATGGATGGGAATGACTCAAGATCCTTATTCACGTGACTGCATCCCCATACCAACCAGGCTCCCAGATGAGCAGAAACTAACGAGACTGCCGAACAAAGAGTAACAAAGTAAAAATGTACCTTATTTTTGTTGACAATGTATCAAAGTAAAAGTATCTACAATTTAAAGTACCGTACATAACGCATTTGAGAGTGCACGTGCGGGCAAAAGGTGTGTCTCACAGACGGCGTTTCTTTTTCGCCCATTCAGATGCGAAAATTAAGATCGTACGGCGAACGTAGTTAGTCTGTGGTGATCATTCGTACGTCGTACGTAGTTAGGTCTTAAAGGGCTAAGAAAAGTAAATCCTAAACAAAAGCTACTAAAGTAGAGTAACGAAGTACTTCTACTTCGTTACTTACCACCATTGTTACAACCCAAACCCAATGTGTGCTACGACGCTGGGCACGAGGTAGCCCGGAAGGAAGAGTCTAACACCAAATGTTGGCGAGTATAAATGTGAAGAAATGCGCTGTGTTTCAATATTTGAGTTTATGGTTTCATGTGAGCGTACTATGTGAACTTAAAATACACGTAGGAATGAACTGAATTGACGGTGACCTGGAAATTAGAAACAATGAGGCATACCTTTAAACCTAAGACTTGATCCTCCATTAAAGATATCAAAGGGCACACAACAACTGACACACCTCCGGTGTAAACAGCTGGAAACTGGTAGCACAAACTCTTTCCATAACCAGTAGCCATAACAACACTATTATCCTGGCCCTGTGGGATTTTGAAAAACATTTTCAAATTACAATTTCAAATGACTAGTGGTATTAAATGCATAGTAAGGTGTTAGTTTAACTGTTTTCACTCAACTTCAATAATAATAATAATAATAGGTCAACATTATTAAAGCCATAAGCAGGCGTTTACTGCTATTTTGTAACATTCTATAGTTTGCACATGAATAAACCATAGACCTACAGTTAAACATTATGGCTGTAACTAGTTCTGAATATCTATATCTTCATGCCATCTCAAGGTCTAAGTTTTAATGTTAAATGGTCCGTACCCTAATGTTGAAGTTGATGAATAATTTATTAACAAATAATCAGTCAAAAGCGTTGCTCCTATAAATTTTACATTTCAAAACACGTCTTAATGTAACCTTTAAGGTAGCTTGAATGATTTTCCACTGCATAGGGCGGAATGATGTGTGACCAAAATATTCGTGCAAGGCATCAACGTGACTTCGACTCGGCGATGAATTAACGTCTGTCGAGGCATCTGCTGCTAGTTTGGCCTAGAACATATCATATTTATTATTACAAAAGTAAACAAGATAAAATCCCTGAAGAAATGATAGATCAAGATAAAGCCATGAAAAACTACGGTAGTACTGTCCTATTACTACTAGGCCTATCATCGTAAACAATGATAAAATGCGAGAGCTTATCACTATTATTGGGTTATTTTCTCTTTCTAAATATAATAATAAGGTACAGAGCAGGATTGAAAAAAAAATTATGATTTTTTTTTTAGTTAAATAAAAAAAATCGTGGGTTTTTCATTTTTATTTAAATCAGATTTTTTTATTTAAACCGATTCTTAGGATTTTTTTTGACCTGTATAAAAACTTAAGATTGATCTAAATATGACAGCTGGATAATCAAAACACTTTTTTAAGTAAATATACTTAAGAATATGCTTATTTAGTATGCATCGGTATATGCATCGGTCTGGATCCGGCCATGGTACCAATACTGTACTTTCATTACTTCAGCTATTATTGGCTCTTATTATTGCGTGTTCAGTACCGTATATCTCATTACCTAAATTAGTGTTTCTTGTCATTATTGTATTCACTTAACTCTTATACTGCGTAAACCATTTCCTATTGTTAATAATCAGTCATTGTAATATAGCACAATTACCATATACATAATTGTTAACCACTGAACAAATAAATAATTCATTTATTTTTCTAATTACATAAAAAACCAGTCATTTCTATCATATTATTATATATTGTTTGTTTGGGCTGAATGCCCAGACTGGTGACCGTAAGCATTCGTTTTAATTTAATTCATAAATTATAGTAAGCCTACTTTCTAGGCCACTATATAAAATATATATCCATACAGGGTGGCGCAAAAGTCCCGCATCATAGGAATTTTCAGTATTGACTATGAATCGGTACAGAATTTAAATTCTGTACCGATTCATCGATTTGTAGTAGCTAGTATTCCATGCATTAAAACCAAGCTCACCCTCTCGTCTATTGTTAATTTCGCCGCCATCTCCTACATAAAAGAAAAAAAATATATATTATAGACAACACTGAAAATTCCTATGATGCGCGACTTTTGCGCCAACCTATATATAGTTATATACTGTATATACTATAATCTTATTTCACGAATTCCTACTTGGTGAACGCGATGCTTCGGACATAGCTATACCCATTTCGTCAACAAGACCGAAACATTGACACTAAAAAACTAACTTCACCAAACGTAATAAGGGCGGATGCTTCGCTGTTTAAAACACGAAATCAATTCACAAATGATTCCAAGGGAGACGGATACTTCATTTTCAGTTACAGGTTATCTAAATTTCTTGCAGATAAATTATCCCCATTAGTTGGTAAATTTTCAGGCTCGCACATCACTAATTCCTGTGACTTTATTAACAAAGTTATGTCCTTAGATTTAAAACGGGGAAGAATGATAAGTTTTGATGTTGAGTCCTTGTTTACGAAAGTTCCCATTGATGATGTACTTAGTTTTTTAGATAGAAAATTGCCAACATGTAACGTAGAACTAGGCATGCCCACATCTGTATTTTTAGAACTGATAAAACTCTGTGTCACCAATAATGCCTTCTCCTTCGGTGAAGAATTTTATTTGCAACGTTTTGGTATGGGAATGGGGTCCCCTTTATCCCAATACTGAGTACATTATATATGGAATATTATGAGTCGGAATTGTTGCAAACAATATGTCCCAGGAATCTAATTTGGTTTCGTTATGTAGATGATATTTTCTCATTTTGGCCTGACCACTGGAACAACTTTGACACTTTCTTTCAGTCATTAAATAATCTTGTTCCCTCTATTAAATTTAAATATGAATGGGAGAACGACAAACAATTACCTTTTCTAGATGTTTTGGTCATTAACGAAAGCGGAAAGCCCAATTTCACGGTCTATAGAAAACCTACTCATTGTAATTCGTACATTCATTATTTTTCATATCATGATGAAGGGGTTAAAAGCTCAATTATTTCTTCCATGTTTCTAAGAGCACTCAGGATTTGTAGCCCACATTTGCTGGATCCGGAAAATTCAAAGATTTGGAACATTTTTAAGGATTTAAAATATCCTGAGTGGTTTATCAGAAAGGCGTATTTTAAAGCCAGAAAATCTTTTTATGCCCCTCGGGAACCTTCAGTTAACCAAAAACAATATGTGAGTTTGCCTTACATTGCCGGCTTAGAAAGAGTAAAACCGTTGACGAAAGAATTTAAGTTTGCTTTGGCGTTCAAATATTCGTCTACCGTGAAAAGTAAATTGGTTAGGAATAACGTTGCAAAAGAGGAACAAGCCGGTGTCTACAGCATTCCCTGTAAAAGTTGTGATTTAGTATACGTGGGAGAAACTGGAAGAAATATTGAAACCCGTATCAAAGAACACAAATATGCCTTCAGAAGTTGTAATACTAATAATGCCATTTTTTATCACGCTAGCCAAAATAATCATGCTATAGATTGGGAATCAAGTAAGGTACTTTATAAATGTAATAATTATGTCAAAAGAAAAATAATAGAATCTGTGTGTATAGAAAAAGTAGATAATTTTAATTTGTGCGAAGGTACTTATAAGTTAGACCCTTTAATGAGATTCTTGGTCAATAAATCCCTTACGGAGTCGTGGGAACGTGTTCGAACCTAAGTGTGAATTTCTTAAATGTCTCTGGATTGGAATGTTTCCTTACTCGCTTTTAGTAAATGTAATAATGGAAGTAATTAATGTGGAAATAAATATATGCAGTAATTATGTCAAACATTAGGATCTGTATGTATAGAACAAGAAGATATTTTTAATTTGTGGAAATGTAGTTATAAGCTGACCCTGTAATAAAATGCCCTTCTGGTTTCGGGAGAACGATATCTAACCTAGGTGCGAATTTCTCAATGGTCTCTGGATTATTTCCTAATCGCCTTTTTTCATTCGTTTTTCGGTTTATAATTTCTGTATAATAAACAACAATGTAATAACCAATGTAATAATAAATTTATAATTTCTGTAATTAATAATTATGCAATATTAAATGTAATAAATTTAATTATAAATGTAATAATTATGTAAAAATAATAGAATCTGTATGTTTAGAACAGGAAGATAGTTTTAAAATTTGTGCGAATGTACTTAATGAAAATGCCCCTCCTGTCTCGAGAGAATGGAATCCAACCTAGGTGCGAATTTCTTAACGGTCGATCCCTGAACTGTTTTTCCCTCTTGTTTTGTTTCATTTGTGTTTCTGTATCCACCCGAGGAGGATGCCAGTGGGCGTCGAAACTGTCGTGGAAATAAACTCTGTCTATTAGAGTGGGTTTTTATTCTCATATTTTGACCTTCACGTAAAAAAGTGAAGTTTTTTGCATTTAAATTGCCTTAAATTGAAAAGAAAAGTATTTAATCGTAAAAATATTTCATTACTGACTATAAATTACAAAAACTTTCTAAATATTTAATAAGTAGAATGACAACTTCACAATTTTAGGGTATTTTTCTTTAAAATTTACTGCAACTGTTATACGATAATAAACGTCGACTTTCGCCTTTCGGCTGATGAACGAAATGTTGGAGAGGCATCAATCATGATCAAAACACATCGCTTATTACATTCCTATTTTTTAGATATGAAAAGCCTTTAAGACGACGACGACGACTTCTTATATAAAAATTTTACTTTCTAGACAGTATTATAAAAATGTTATTACCATTTTTCATTCGTATCGTAAACTTAAAGGTTCACAATGGCCATTTGAGGAGCATTTCGATACTCCCCTGGTAACGTGGTAAGTATCTACATTTTCCCACGCATAATATACCTCGTGCCAATTACCTCATTTACCTTCACGAAGCGGAGCCTATGAATAAATACATAAATAAATAAATGCAAAATTTATGCCCCACCAAAATTCGGAGACGCGGACGCTGACCATTAGACTACGACAGGATAAAACTAACAACCTGACAACATTTCCGCACTCGATGAAACGCGCAACGCTTTCGCGTCCATTGTGTGGAAGGATGAACAGCTGGATTTTGCTACGCGCCGTCTGCCGTCACCGGATCTCGATCTCGGGGCCGATGGATTCAGTCAGCGACCCTAACTACTACACCACCACCGAGGCGCATATATATACGCCTGACAACGTATTAATAATATTTGTCATATGGACTATAGTCCACCAATAAACCTTTTCATTTTCACACACACACACACCCTTGATTTTTGCTTCCGCCCGAATTGTTCATTCTGACGAAGACCAAGCTTGTCACTCCACCTTAGACCTACAGTTTAACATGGAATCCGAACCACGCCCCACTAGGAGCCCAGCGTCTTAGCCACTATTGTACCCATTTACCTACCTACCAATTTTTTTATTGTATGGAAGGATGAACAGCTGGGTTTTGCTACGCGCCGCCTGCCGTCACCGGGTCTCGATCCCGGGGCCGATGTTTTCGTAGTTAGCGACGCTAACCACTACACCACACCGAGGCGGCGCATATATATATATATATATAATATATATATATATTATATATATATATATATATATATATATATATATATATATATATATATATATATATATATATATATGAAAATAACCACGAAGGAAAAATTAAACACAAAATGGTGCTCAAGCGTTTTCGTCTAATAACATCCTCAGGAACACCGAGGATGTGTTCCTGAGGATGTCATTAGATGAAAGCGCTTGAGCACCATTCTGTTTCCTTTTTCCTTCGTGATTATTTTCATCAAATATTATTCATGTGTTACTTTCGTGAAATAATTTAATTATATATATATATATATATATATATATATATATATATATATACCGGGTGTCCGAGAATTATCTGTACAATGTTTGGCTGTTATTAAAAGTCAACCATGAAGTGTAGAAATTCCAGTGTTGTCTCATTTTACAGAGAATCTCATTAAGTTTTTTCTGATACCACGTTTTGACAAGTTTTTTAGAAATGTACGCGGGTGACAGACATTGATGATTTAAAAGCAAGAATCACAGCTGCTATCGAGCGAATTGATGTGGATATGCTGCAGCGTACATGGCAACATTTGGAGTATCGATTGGATGTTTTGCGAATCACTAATGGTACACATATCGAATGTTTGTAACAACGTTACTTTAATAAAAGAAACTTTTGAAAATACAGATTCTAAATAATCTTGTTTAAGAATTTTACGTGTGTTATCAAGAATTTTATTAAAAGATGAAATTGTACAGATAATGTTCGGACACACTGGAATTTCTAAAAAACTTGTCAAAACTTGGTATCAGAAAAAACTTAATGAGATTCTCTGTAAAATGGGACAACACTGGAATTTCTACACTTCATGGTTGACTTTTAATAGCCAAAAATTGTACAGATAATTCTCGGACACCCTGTATATATTACGAAAACACTGACGATTTCAATCGTAATGAATAATGTAAGGCCTGAGGTTACCTTGACATTTTCCCTTTCATTCCACTCTCGGCCTAAATCTCCATTGTAGCAAATTTTTTCCAATAAATTAGGCAAATTAAGCGACGTTGGGTACGGGTAATAGTTGGATGAATGACCTTCCTTCGTCCAGATGATGTAGCGACCCGTGGTTCAGAGTCCATGTAAAGCCCTAGGTCTCCTCCATCATATGACTTTAGATGTTACATTTTCCTCATTACTACGACTCGACGTCAAGTGTGACTGGTGATATTGCTTTTGTTGATCGCATCATAAACCAACATTTTATGATCCGTTTGGTAAAGAGGTTAAAAGCCTACAAAACAGTAGAGAGGCCTATCGTGAAGCCTAAACAGTAGAGAGGCCTATCGTGACTTATTTTAGCTTTTTCTAGTTACCGACATTGTGCCTCTTCTTATCTTGGCTAAATTCATAAATCGTAAGGTTTAATGACTATTCCGACTATGATTGTTTTTTTACTTCGTTATATTAATACTAATCAACTTTACCCAAGAGCGAATGCGTATGAAGACCATTTTTCACTATTATCGACTATACTGTATTACAATTTACGATACGACCACTATTCTGACCATCTCTGACATGATCGATTTTACTTTTCTGACAACTCACTGTACCCACATTCGTCTTCAATGACGAAGTCTAACTGTGAGCGTCGTCGAATCTTCTTAAAAATTAAATATTTTATAATTAATGAAGCCAGCGTGGAACTAATGCCAATGGTCGATAAAGGCCATTATTTTCTTTCGATAAAAACCCCCCCTGACAATTTCCCCATTTTAAGGGTGGGGAATTCTTCAAATGCTACGTAGACTTCTGTTTGCAATTAAAGATGAAAAATAATCAGCATCCAATGTTCTATTGATAGCTATGACCTAAACTTCAGCTTCGTATGCATTATTATTATTTATAGTGCGATCAATTCTTGAAAAAGTGGTAGGCCTTATCCTCATATCAAAATCTTGAAATGAGCATAATAATAATAATAACAATAATTTTGTTATTATTTTTTAAAGCATAATTAAGACTTAATATTTTGGAATGAAAAATGGTGGATTTAAAATGCATTCCTTGAACTATGATGCAATTTTTTTTTTTTTTTATTTGTCTGTCATTTTAAATAAAAGTATTATTAGCTTTTAAAGGGCATCCATCAATGCTTCCTATGAAGTTTGATTTAATTTACCCCTACCTTATTTTGTACCTACCAGTACCGGTGAAGTACCGTATATTTGGTGCCTCCCTGCAAACATTGCTCAATAGATTCTTGTAAATTCAATTGCAAATGTATTACACGTCTACTGCAGTCTACTACAATACACTAAATAATGTTTACAAGAACTGACCTGTGATTCTGGATAAATAACTAGGTGCTATTCACAATAGGGTCAAGCTATATTTTGCCAAAAATACCAAAAAATATTTGTATATCAATACCAGTACAGCTTAAATAAAAACTTAAGAAAACTAGTTTGGGTTTGTGAATGAAAAATTTATATAAAATACTGAATAAGCATAATTTTTCTTTATTTATTTTTGTATCTTCTAACTTTTCCAGATATCTTTTGTGAAAGAAAAAAATGAAGAGTGCAATCAACTTCCTTGATGATGGCAAGAAGTTAACTTAAGGCCTATATAATTATATTGTGTACGAGCCTCTGAAAAAAAATAAGTTAATCCTACTGCTAGCCTGTTCATCCCTAGGTGGTAGGTTAGCTAGGCCCAGATGTTCAACCAAACTAAAATCCATTAATAAATTAGGTCCTACATGAACATGTACAGTCTGGTTATAATCACACGGTACTTCCCCTAAAGCTCACCTTGGAGGCATTTCTACAAATTGAATCCAAATCAAGAGATGCTAAAATATCATCCATGTCATCATTAAAGAAGTCGTTTTGCTTATTTTCTTGATAATCTTGTTCTTGCAAACAATGGATATTATCTTCATCTTCTTGAAATGCAGCTAAGGCAGCATCTATTTCTTCCGTTTCACTCATATTCATCTTTTAAAATTTGGTGACCAGCCTGATGAAATCATTAACTCTGGTGAAAAATATCTGTAGTGTGAGAAAAAAATGGGCTAATTTATGTATCCATCTCTATACCTTTTTCTTTCAGCTACATATAGCCTAGTTGATTGGCCTATTTAGAATAAAAATTCAGAAGAGTTACTAGGCCTATGTTATATAGGAAGGCTGTATATTTGTAGTAAGGGATCCTACAACCTGAGTTCCTCACTGATTTAAACTGGCCCAGAAAGATATAAAGATAAATTAGCTTTACAAATTCAACTGAAATTGAATTCAATTTGAAAGAGGATTTATAAACATACCTATACTTTAACACCCTAAAACCCCTGACCTTTAAACAAACATTCAACAGTTTTTAAATTTGTAAAAAGTTGGGTTTCATCGAGTTATTGGATCTGATATGGAACATAGAATTAAAAGTTGATAACTGGGTTTCATAGTTTTAATTTGGTTTCTCTTTTCTAGTTCATAGTAGATCCCTATGTACAAAGTGAGGATACACTAGGCTACATCCAAGCTGCCTTATGGTCCATCTTTGATAAGCATGGTACCAAACATTACTTGCTCTAGTGAAGATACCCTATGAATATGGTGAGAAGTACTAGAGAAAGGCACACAAGTCAGATACAGCAGGGAGGAAAATGCTGATGGTACATGTGTATTAGACTCAGATATTGTAAAACTTTCCTATTTGCATTATTTTTTAAAACTTTTGCTTTAATAGTTAATTTCTTGATTTATTAAGCATCTTTGCCTTATGATATGGCAATGTGCTGGTCTACTGCTGTAAATTGTGCAAGTAAAAAAGTATAAAATTTCAATAATTACTAAAATAGGCTAGGTTGTCTAAGATATACTGGGAAGCTATGAAAATCCAATTTAAAGAAATAGCTACATTGAACAAACTGTATTTTATCATTTTCAGATAAATACTGTAATGCAGAAATTGAAGAACCTCAATTAGAAGCTTTATACCCATTTTTTTCTCATTCTATCAATAGGCCTAGTTATAAATTAGCACCGATTCACCAGCTAGGTGTACCAATTATGAATCTACTAAGTAGGCCCTTATGCAGGGTTGGTACCCAAAAACCCAGCAAAAACCCAACCTAAAACCCACATCAATTTACTTCTCAAACTTATTTTTAACTTGTCATTTTTTATAATATGGTTATGCAGTCTTATATATTAACAACTATAAACTATAATTAATGTGATGAGGCCAATATAAACTAAAATTTCCAGAAACTATTTATTTGACACGTTTCATTATGAACCTTATATCTAATAGTGTATCTAATTTATCTATCTTCTAATTGGTTACCTATATCTAAAAATAAATCATGTTTCTTTTCTGCTATATAATTTAAATAATTTAAGTGGTACCTAATATTGATTATTGATCAATATGTTCAGCATCTTTTGACCTTAGGGGGCAGTAGATTCAAACCAACATTTCTGCCTTTTCTTTCCCTAACCTATTCGCATTTTATTCCATACCAAGCCAAACATTGAAAAAAATCTTTCCAATGATCCGGAACTGGCTGGACAACTATGAATAGATCTCTAAATTTAGCAAAACCTAATGGTAACCTGGTCTCTTTTTTTTCTTTCATTTCAACAATTTTCTACCAATTACTAGCTGATGTAGAGCTCACTATACTATCTTTGAATAAATAAGGAGGAAAAATTAGTGCGTCTTTTAAGCGGAATGCATAATATCCTGCCATGTATTCTGAATTTATTTCAATCAGCCATTCTTCAGCCTCTTCCTCTTGAACTCTATTCAGTTTTTGTCCTGAAAAATAATAGAACTGTGTGGAAACAAAAATAAAGCTAATAATATAGATTATATAATTTATGTTATGGTAGGCTATCTAATTTATGTTAATTGTTATCTAATATGGCAATGCCAGATGATTTGATTCAGATTAGAGAAAACTTCTGCCCATACAGTTGAGTTATCTATGTTTTATATATTGATAGTACCATAGTTAAGCATTTAGGTCCTATTTACCTTCATACTTTGGGTCAGTTTTTTTGCCAAAAGATGACATGGCTCCATGTAGCTTTTTTAAATCTCTTAATAATATCTTTTTTGTATGGAGCTAATTTTTCATCTTGGATTAAATTGAACCAAATTTCAACAGCATCAGATAATGTTGTATTATCAGCCTGCAACTGTAACAAAAAAAATGAAAACTATAAAGTTATATATGGCTGAATGAAAACATCTCTAAACATTTAGAATTATGCATTGTTAGAATTTATTTTTTGGTGTTACTAGTTACAACACACAAAATGAAGTGTATTTTAATTATTTATTAGTAGTGCTTTAGTACAGGATTCTATAAATAAAATGTGCACTATAAGTCTATAAAATATCTTGAAATTAATATTGGTATTTAAAGTTAAGTAATTTTAACTGCATAATATAAACACACCTTATCTAGAGCATTTCCAACAAGTAAGAGTTGTGACTGTAAATTGAGTGCCTCTCTCTGTATAGATAAGTTGTCTATCAATTTTCTGATGATGTGATCAATGTCTTCAATATGCTCTCCTCTTATTTCTATATATAGAGAGTAATTTGACAAAGAGGTTTTTATGCATTCTCTAACTGAGAATTCCATCTGGTTTCATTTGGTAGTTGCAGCATCATACCTCCTTTCTCCATTAACCAACCCTAAAATATAAATTTTTATTACAAATATTGCTGGATTTGACAGCATAAATAAATAGCCTATGCAACTTATTAATGAGTCATGAATTAGGATTCACACTGGTGACAGTGCTAATGCATAAAAGTAAAGATGACAGTAGCTAATTTATTGGATTTGTTTTTAGCTTGCATGAGGTTGGTGACGGTTTCGGAAATATTTGTTAATTTCTACAACATGCTTGAGAACTGATTTTGGGGAGACATCTTTTTCTACCAACTTTAGATGGTGTGCTGAACATCCATAAGTAATAAGACTGTAGTTGTCCACCTTAAGAATTTATCTCATTCTTATCATTTTGTTTTCGTTATCAGTGCATATAGCAAATACCTGAAAATAAAATGTCATAACTCATAAGGAACTGAGCATTTGAGTATACCAAGGCGGAGAATTACATTCAGTTTATAACTAAAATAAAATGTACCTACAAAATAGTTATACTTACATCAATGCCATATATTTCTTTAGTTTTTGTTATTGCTTCTCTAGCTAACTGTGCACAATATTCTGCTGTCTTTTTTGTACTTCCAGCATCTACTGCTGAAATCAGCTATGGCTTTTTTCTATTATGAATACTGTGCGCAATAATAGAATCATTACCTACTGAATTCCAGCCATCTTGTATATGGGTAATGGTACAATCATCAAGATTAAATTAAGGTCATTCTTCATTAACTTTTATTAACAGATCAGATGCCAACCTTTTCCTGTTTAGTGGTTCATATCCTGATCTTAGACCTTTGATTAATTTTATAAATTCTTTATTTTCTAAAACATTGAAGGGTATGTTAGCTGAAAAAAAGAACCTTGCAACTCGTAAATCTAATTCTTCCTTTTGGTCCACAGTCATTCTTACCACAAATGGTGTAATTGATCTTTGCCTTTTATGCTTTATTGGTGTTGAATGGCACATTTTCACTTATAATCTTTGGATCATCTTTGCCAGAAGCCAAAGTTGGAGGAAGTGAATCAGTTTCAACTGATGCTCCAAATTCGAGTCTCGGCATACCTCTTGCCTCATTTTCAAAGCATTCCACTTTTCTTTTACTGCATTTCTCTAGATGATGTTTCACTCTCTCAATTTTTTTAGTGATACTTTCTTTGCAATAATTGCATAGTACTCTAGTAGGCTGATCACTTAATAAAGTCACCTTGTCCCATTCGCTAGCTTTAGATCTTCCACCTCTATAACTCTTTGAGTTTGGCATTTTAAAAATTTTAATTTGAGTTAGGTCTAAATAAAGCTGAAGTCTGCTGTTAAGAAATAAAGGGAAGATCTAAAATTAAAATGGAGAAAATTCTAATATGTCATTATTATCTCTCATATCTGAACTTTCTGTGAAATAAAGATGTCTTTTTAATATATATTGTAGATTAGATAAATAAATTACTAAAATAATAGATATATTAGGCACTACATAATTATTGAACCTTTCTAAAAAAAATTTCAACCCATCAAAAACCCCAAAACCCAGAAAAAAACAAAAACCCAGTTGGGTTGGGTTTTTGCCAACGCTGCCCTTATGTGAAAATCAAGATTCTTGGATGTGCATGGTATAGGCAGAGTTCACTCTACTTAGTGTTTGAATGTTGGACCAAAAATATTAAACCTAGCTATATCTAATTATTAAAATAAAATAAAACTACTTGATTCCATTGCAATTTCATGCTGACAAAATCAACTCAACTATGAAGAAAGCATTTTCTACAGACTGATAAACCATATTTCTTTTCTGTATGTAAAGGCCTAAGTCCTTCAGAATTTGTGCAGAGTCATATGTATTTTAAAAATTAAGAAACTGCACTTATAATAAGGGATGCTATGCTATTCTATTCTAACCAGGGTTGGTGATTTTTTTTTTTTTTAATAAAAAAATTCAGATTTATTTGATTTTTTCTCCATGTTCAAGATACACTAAAACAACAAGTAAAAAAGATCCTTTTCATTCCTATAAATTCCTGTAGCACTGATAACATGAAGTAATTGAAGCAAACTATTGTATTACCGTAGCTATTTAAACTGTTAAGTCATCTTTGAGGTTGGATAAGAAGTGTAAAGTTCTATACAATTGCAAGTTAGCTATGAGGACTTACTGTATATCATTCCTTTTATGCATTTCTTCATTTAATTGATTTTTTCCATCTTTATTCCCATTTGAGAACATATTTTTTGGCATATTTATTTATACATATAGACTCTAGTGCAGGGGTGGGCATTCAGTCACCTGCAGGCTACTAGTCACTAGGGCATGGTTAATTAATTATTTTTAGATAAAAGTGATGAATGATGAAATTTTATAATTAATCAATGATAAAAGAAAAAATTATTAAAGATTAATTACTTCTGAAAAGAGTAAGAAAGAGCTTTATTGTTTCTGTTGCGTGAAATAAGACCAAAGAAAAGATTTTGCTCAAACATTTAGTTTGCTTTAGTTCAAGAAATCAGGTATGGGTGGATTAGACAGTTTATAATGCAAAAAGGTACCAAATTCAAATGATACACATTGCAAAATTTAAGATAAAGTGATGGTGAAATTATGAGGAAAATTAATCATTTCCCATCATTTTCTTTAAAAAAAAAAAAAAAATTTTTTTTTTATTAATTAATGATTAAATTTGAAATAATGATTAACTGATTAATCAGAATCATGCCCTGCTAGTTGCCCTTGGGAAGGTTTGGAGTTGCCCTTGAGGCCATTTCTGATTATTATTACAGACCTGACTTCACTTTATGTAATTATTCAAAATCATTTCTTCCAAATATCAAGAAAATTGCATTAATGCTGAATGCATATTTTGCATCAACATATTAGTGTGAATCAACATTTTCAAGCATGAAACACATCAAATTGAAAAACAGAAGTGTGCTCACCAACAAACACCTTGATGACTGTGTATGTCTCTCAGCTGTGATGACTTATGCACCAAATTATAAATTACTGGCTGATCAGATGGAACCTAGATGTTTGAATTTGTCAAAATTAATAAATATATAATTGTTCATTTGGAATTTAAGCAATAAAACTATCTTATTCTTCATATTTTTGCTTTATCTCAACTGATGCCCTTTTATAAGATATTTCTAAATTATATATACCTATATAAAAACTTGATGTCATATATTATTATTAGCCATCAGTAAATTTCTACATTGAAAGTCGTCCTCAACACTGAAAGCTGTGCCCACCACTGCTCTAGTATATTCTAGAAAGATAGTATACCATGTTGTGACAACCAACCCTGACTCTAACTGCACAGGGAATAACAGTATAGATACCATCCTTTGAAAATTTGACTGCTGAAGGGGATGATGTGAAAAAGTAAATGCTTGTAACATCTACTATGAAGTTTAACAACAAAAATATTATTTCAATAAGCATTACAGTACTTCTAAATAAAAAGAGGAAAAACTCTGACAATAATATACTTAGTTAATTTAGCAAAACAAAATATGTCATCTAGTAAGCCCTATACAGGTTGATGCATAAATGTGTTTCATAAATCACAGGATGTATTCTTGAGACAAAGTAAAGAAAAAAGACCATATAAACATAGGTCAAGAAACCCATAGGTTTCAAGCTATAGCATGGGACAGAAAAATGAAACTGAGATTTTTTACTTTTTATGCAAATACACAGTGTGATACATTTGCTTCATTAAAATAAATGTTTGAAATTCTTTCCTACTTCTTCAATGCGACAATGCATGCCTCAGCATATTGCACCAGTGATTGTCTGACACTAAAAAATTCTCTACCTACCCAACCTCATCATGAACTACCACTAATCACCATTCCTTCACTTGTTCATAGTCATTTTCCCCCTTTAGCTATCTCTCCTCTATCCTATTTTGTGATGTGCTGAGGCATGCATTGAAGTAGTAGGAACAAATTTCAAACATTTACTTTAATAAAGCAAATGCATCACACACTGTGTATTTGCATAAGAAGTAAAAAATCTCTAAGAGTTTCATTTTTCTGTCGCATGCTATAGCTCAAAACCAATGTTTATATGATCTTTTTTCCTTACTTTTGTCCCAAGAATACACCCTGCTATTTATAAAACACAATTATGCATCACCCTGTATACCATACTACAATTATGTGGCAGATTTTTAGAAGACAAACTGAGTTCTTTGGGGGGTTTTGAAAGATAACATTAAATTAACAGAGGGCATAAATCATGAGAGTATACCCAATATTAGCAATACTGTTAGGCTTTATAGTCAAATTATGAATGGAATAGGCAATTTAGTGATGCACTCGAGGCAGATTTTGGCCAGAGGCCGGAGGGATGGAACCTCTGGCTTAGTGTTTTTTCCTCTGGCCAATTGATTTATTTCAGTATTTATATATATATATATATATAATATATGGGGGGGGCATCATCTCATCTATTTAGGGTTTATATATTATAGTCCTGCTATTTTAAATTATTAAGTCTTTAATAACTTAAACTTTATAAAAGTTGACTTTCTATGCTTTGTGTGTGCTAATTTCTCTAAAAATTCCCACTGAACAGAATATCCTCAGGTTATGAAACTTATGATGTCTTGTTGAATACTGAGTAAAGTAGCCTATATCAAATCAATTATTAATACAATCACTGATCACTCATAAAATAAATTACAGTGGGCAACAAAAAATTTTTTTTTCGTGTCCCAAGAATGAAAATACCTTATTCTTATAGTAGTTTCTGTGCTGAATCCAAATAAGTTTGTAAAATTTCTCTATCAGGTCTGGTTTTTGTGTGACATGCAATTTAATTTTTAAAAACCCATATAGTTACATACTTATTAAAATATGATCGAAAAGACATACCTGTAGTTTAAAAGGTAGCTTGTTTTGATTTTCTGCTGTGCTTTGCCTCAGGCATGTCTCTCTTAAGAGTCCAGCAATAGTCAGCCAGCATACTGGGGCTCCATTTGCCTTGGTAATGGTTTTCCATGGCAGAAATATCCTGATGAAAATGCTCACCATGTTCATCGCTTACCGCACCCAGGTTTTCCGGAAAAAAGTCCAAGTGAGAGTCCAAGAAATGAACCTTTAATGACATATTGCACCCCATTGCTTGGTAAGACTTAAGAAGATCTCCTACTATTTCAGGATAGTTTTCGGCCTTGTGATTTCCCAAAAAATTTGTGCAGACACTTTTGAAACTCTGCCACGCAGCTTTCTCAACTTCATTCAACTCTCCTTCAAATCTCTCATCTCTTAACAATTCTCTGATCTGAGGGCCTACAAAAATGCCTTCTTTAATCTTGGCATCACTGATCCGGGGAAACTTATTTCTCAAGTATGTGAATCCTGTTTGCGCTTTATCCATCGCTTTAACAAAGTTTTTCATAAGTCCAAGCTTGATATGCAAAGGAGGAAGGTACACTTTCTCAGGGTCAACAAGTGAACTATTCACAACATTTTTCTTGCCTGGAACAAGTGAGGTGCGTTTTGGCCAATCCTTCTTAATGTAGTGGTTTTGCTTGTCCCTACTGTCCCACTCACATAAAAAACAACAGTACTTGGTGTAACCTAGCTGCAACCCTAGCAAAAGTGCAATGACCTTCAGATCTCCACAGATATTCCACTTATATTTCTGATACTGAAACTTTTCTAAAAGCAACTTCATGTTGTCGTATGACTCTTTCATGTTTGCAGCAAAGCTGGGCACTTGCAGTTTTTTTTGCGGTACTGCGGTACTGCGGTACTACCGCACTACCAAACCGGTACCGCATAACGCAGTACCGCAAAGGATCGCTGAAAGTACAGGCTGTACTTTCAGCGATCCTTTGCGGTACTGCGTTATGCGGTACCAGTTTGGTAGTGCGGTAGTACCGCAGTACCGCAAAAAAAAACGCAAGTACCCAGCTTTGGTTTGCAGCATGTGCAATAGGTACAGAAGGAAATTTATTTCCATTGTGAAGAAAGACTGCTTTCAAGCTGACTTTTGAGGAGTCAATGAACAATCGCCACTCATCCACGTTATGTTCCATGACCAAGAGCCCCCATGACTGAATTAACATCTTTACAAAACACAAGTCCATCTTCATGGGAGAACCATTCTTTGAATTCATCATGGCAGCTGCGGAAAAAACAAACTTTAGTGTCACGTTGCAGTAGATTCCAACCCTTTAATCTTGAACCTAAAAGTTCAGCCTGCTTCTTAGATAATTTCAAATCACGAACTAGGTCATTTAGATCTCCTTGTGACAGTAAATGTGGTTCATTGGAGGAACAGGTAGCCTGGAATGTTGGATCAGAAATGTCTTCATCTTTTTCCTCATGATATGCTACAGCTACGTTTGATTCCTCATCACTTAAACTTACATGTTCAGGAGGATTTGGTACTGGAAGTTGAGCACTGTGGGGAACTGGTCTAGTGATGTAAGTCGTTTTTTATTGTGTCATTTTTTTTGTTTTTTTTGTCGTTTTTTTTGTTTAAAACGAAGATATTCTGTTTTTTTTGTTTTTTTTGTTTTTTATTGTTTTAAACTTATTCCATATTTTTCTTCCTTTAATCTAATATTAGTATTACCTATAATTTACTATACTACCATGCTTATACAGTTATACCTAGTATACATATATAGTCATCTTTTAGAAAAACTGAATCACGCAAAAAATATATAATAGGAAAAACAAACCCTCATTTTTATATATATATATTTTTTAACTAGAACATAAAACATTCTTCCTCGTTTCAAACAATATACATAATTGTGATTGGCAAGAGTACCAGTATATATATTCCAGATAGAAAAAAAAATATTCACCTTTTTGTTAACCTAATGTTGTTTAACCTTCATTTCCATGGAAGAATCATCACTAGATTGGGTAGAGCATATATGCTAGTTTCAATATCACAGGTACTGGTATAATATACATAATACTGGTATAAAACAATATATATAATTGTGATTGGCAAGAATACCAGTATATATATATTCCAAATAGAAAAATAAAAAAAATAAAAATATTCATCTCTTTCTTTAACCTTTGTGTTAACCTAATGCTGTTTAACTTTCATTATCTGATTCTATTTCCATTGAAGAATCATTATCACTAGATTGATTAGAGCATATAGTTTCAATATCATAGGTACTGGTACTTATTGCAGATTTGGATGTTGATGAAGCCAATGTAGCACCATGTTTTACTTCACTTTCTTGGAATTTTGCATTTTGGGATATAAATACTAGCTTTGCTGCTCTGTCTGTGCTTAATCGGTTTCTTTGGCTGTATGGATATTACTGGATGTGCTAAATGATTTCGGAGGTAATGAAAGGGCGAAATAGAGGTGTATGAGTTTGTGTAAGTATATATGTGAGTATGCATGCGTATGTATCTGGAATTCTGGATGTATGCGTGTGTATGGGGTATATAATAGATATAAATATGTATATAAGTATTTATGTATATATTGGTATATATGTATATGGGTGTATGTGTATGTATATATATGGATGGTCTCGGGGGGGAAATATGTCATCGCGGGCCTAAAGGATAGTTAAGTGGGAGATTCAAAATCCGAGGCATGGATGGGAGAGTCCTGGAAAGGTTGGACAATGGGCAGTCAGCTCCCAGCCAGTGTTCTCGCAAGTTTAATGGATCTAAGATACAAGACTTTCAGTGCAAGAAAGAGGCCAGTTTTTTTCTGTAAATAGGCTGAAAAGGACATTCTATACTGGTACCATATGGCCTATTTTATTATTTATTTATTTATTTTTATAATATATATCATTGCAAAAGTATACCTTATAATTAAATTGGCAATATCTATATTAATTATTAAAAAAAACAAAAAAAAACAATAAAAAACAAATAAAACGACAAAAAAAACATGGACATAAAAAAAACCGTTTTTTAAAATCACTAAACTGGTCTCATTGCAGATGGTAGATTAGGGTATTTCATAAGGCTCTTTGTTTTTGAAGTGATTCCCTTTGTATTTACCAGGCAGAAATAGCAGTCTGTTGTGTGATCTTTGGGTTCCCTCCAAATCATTGGAATAGCAAATGGCATGTGACGTGAACCGTTTAGCCATCCTGTAAGTAGTCTTACACATGTCACACAACAAATGTGAGGGGCCCAACTCTTGTCCTGATCACCTACTTTACATCCGAAATAAAGTTCATAGCATTTTTTTACTAATGGTGTAAAGTTACGTTTCTGGGATTTTAAAGTTAGATCACCACATACATAACAAAAGGAATTAGGATGATTCAGACAGTTCCACAGCATTACAAAACATCTATATGAATACAACACTGGTGTAAAATTAACAAGAAGCAACAGACACTAGCTGTTAACACTGACATTTACAAGCAGACTTGGAGCTGCTCTACACACAGAAACTAGGCTCATGTCTGAACAGGTACAAACATGTTTCAACCTGCACAGTCTGCTGCTCTGACCAAATTTATCCTGCCAGCATTATCAGAACTTTCTCCCCAAAGGAATAAATTGTACTAATTTTACAGAAAAATTAATACAACATATATATTATTAATATTAATATATTTTATTATAGTTATATTAATTAATATAATATATTATTATATTTATTATTTTTATAATGTTTTATATTATAATATTGTTATATACTTAATTATATATAATATGTTATTATTTTTTTATCCGGTGATCATGCTAAATGAGGAAAAAATGAACATAGTGTCACAAGTAAACTAAGCCTGATAGAAAAAATCTGATTTCATATTTAGATTCAGCATGAAAAAGTACACTTAGAACACCCATCAAAACCCTTGTGACAAAATTGTTGTTGACCAGTGTTATTATTAGTCATTGAGAACTGAAATATTAATACAATCACTGATCACTCATAAAATAAATTATTATTACAGTCATCTGAGAACTGAAATATTCAGATAGGTGCAGAAATGAGGTTTTATAGAATTAAAACTAAAAGTTGTCAGAATTGAGTTTGGTGTACTTGGCACCTCTGGCCAGAGGCCGGAGTTTAGTGAGACCTTCGTCTGGAGCAGGAGGTTTTCTAAAATGGCTGGAACTCCTGCTCGGCCAGAGCCGGAGCCAGAGCCAGAGCTCTGGTGCATCACTAATAGACATATTAATAATCAAGCCAAAAGTTGTGAAACATTTAGAACTGAGGGAGATTAAAGCATTTTTATATAAATGCATGGAGTCTTAGGAATGAAAAGGATGAATTATTTAGTTATATGAAAGTTGAAAACTTGGATATTATTTGTATTAGTGAAGCAGCATTCAATGACACTAGAGCAGAGTATGAGTTAAATGACTATCAGAGACTGGATAGGCAAGAAAATGGTTTCATCTTATATATTAAGAATGAATTAACTTAAGTTCAGAATGTTAGTATTAGCTAAATCAGATAATGGGGTAAAATCAGTATGGGTTCATAATTTGTGTATCAAGTGGAGTACATTCAGATACCAAACACTGGAAGTTGATGACTGTATGGTTCATGAAATAAAAAAAGGATGTAATGATAAGAACATTATCTAATTATGGGAAATTTCAACATGCCTCTTTAGACTGAAATTTTTAGGAGGAAATAATTGGGAAGGCAACTTCATTGAGTGCTGTAATGATAGTTTCGGCAAAATGACATTGTTCAGAGAGTTCATAACAGTTTGGCAATATGTTAAAGTAGGTAAGATTGATTAGGGTTAGTTAGGTTAGTAATTAGAGCCCTATGGACTGTCTCAGAACACTGTCTGGCTAGTAAATTTTACCTAGTTTTCAAATGCAATTTGTACACAAACTGACTAAAAATCAAGCAATCTTAGATTTGGTTATGAAGTTATTAGAGAATTTACAGTGGAAGAATCATTAGGGAATATTATACATTTTCAGACAGAATTAAATAAGGATCTAGTTAACAATGACCATCTAGTTCCTTGACTCTCAAAAGGTGATTACAGTAAAGTTAGACATTTGTTAGGCTCAGTAAAGTGGGATAATGAATTTACCAATAAAAATGCTATCGAGATATGATCTACATTCAAAGAAATTTTAGAGGATATACAATGTAGATGTATTCCTATTCAGAATTACAGGGGATACACCCTAATTCCTATCCTGATAGTTCATTTTTTGCTTTAATTTGATTAGCATTCAGAGTACAAATTATATGACATTTCTGCTTTTAGTTATAAATATTTAAGTTTTGAACATATGCATGTATGTCGTCGTATACTGGAGCATGCTAATTACACATACACATGTATGTCATTATATTGAAGGGGTTAATTTGTAAATTCCCTTAATTTAATGTGGGTAGAGCCCCAAAAGTGTCAAATTTGTGGGTATCCACTGTATTAAGAATAACAAGATTAGGAAACTTTTGTGCTGGAATAAGGAAATAGTTAAAATGATTAAAAATAAGAAAAGGGCATTCAGGGAATTTAAAAGCAGTTGGTCTAATAGCCATGTGGGACTTTCATAATTATAGCTAGGCAGTTAAGAAATAAGTTAAATAGGTTGATTAGGAAGAGCAAAAGGCATAGTGAAATAAATCTAACTAAAAATAGCAACAAAGATCCAAATAAATTCTTTAAATTTCATAAATACAATAATAAAAGGTATATGGTACTAGGACTGGCCCAATAGAATATGATGAGAGGATATTTGAAAAGGATCAGGATATTGCTGGTATTTTTAATAATTATTTTAGCTCCGTTTCTACTGGAGAAAATTTGAATAACTTTGATTTTAATTTTTTAGATTCTGTAAAACATAGACATTCTTGATAAGATTCAGCAGTAGGCAGATTTTCCAATAGCCATAGTTTAAGGGTTAAATGCTCTCTATCTCCTTAAAAGTTACTTCCAAAATCATCATAAGAAATAAGACTTTTATATAAAAAACCTTTTTTTTATATATACACGGTATAAAACAATTTATATAAACCATTCACTTTTGTTTCTTTTCACAAATAAAAAAAATTAGAAAATCTGTCATTTTCACTCCTTAAGTCCTTAATCTTGTGTATATAAGTATATATACTGTATTACTATGTATTATAGAATACCAGTATTAAAACGAGTGTTGGGTAAAAAAGGCCCCAATCCCAGTATTCAAAATATGTGGTATTATTCATCCCTACCCTAGCACCAGCAATATAAATGATAGGTACTCCTACTGGTATGATAATTTTTAACTCAATTGGTACTGGTACTAGTTGTGGTACTGGTTAATGGTTATAGGGCCTACAAATACTTCATGCATCTAGAATCTACTTTTAATAAATTATAAAAGTGAAATATTAGTTTTATATATGCATAGCTAACTAAAGAAAATTTTTACCCTTCTGATCACTGTAGAATCTCTCTTTAATATTGCCAAAATGAAATACTGTATTAGCCATTTCTTATACTACCGGTATATGCATATGGTAACTAAATAAAATTTATAGCCCTCTTCATCACAAGTTTGTAAAAAAAAGTTTAAATCATTTAACTGAAATTAGGAAAAACATTGTCTGCTTCAGTTAAGTCCGTTAGACTTCAAAAACAAAATGTTATTTAAGGAGGTTTCTGACAAAGATGACCTCAAATCATTGAGAATGAAATGCACAGATGAAAAGAGCCTCTCTACACTGACTTGAGTTGGAGGAGGGGCAGAAACTATTTGAGCAGCTTCTACTGAAGGATTTGGTTGTTTGGCTTCAGGTTTTATAAATTTAGTAGCTAATAAAAATAAAGATAGAATAGGTCTTTATAGAGCCTAGAGCAGGGATTCTCAACCCACTTATTTCCATTTCTCACCTGAAGTATTGGTGCTCATTCCGTTACTCCTAATATCGTGTAAATTAACCAAAAGTTATAGTAGTAGTTTATAATCATAAATTGTCTTTAAACACCATTCTTAAATAAAATATGTATGGTTTCTATTACCCCCCTGGATATCCCAAATTACACCTTTGGGGGTAATTACCCACTAGTTCAGAACCCCTGGCCTAGAGCATCAAGGAACTTGAGGAAGGTTACTTGAAAAAGATCAGAATATGGTTGGTGTTTTAAATGAAAATACCAACAAAATACCATCGGATTATGTGGTATACCAGCTGTTTTTAAGAGTTACTGGTACTGGTATTTAAAACGAGTAGTAATAGTACTGGCACCAAAATCTAAATGGTAGTACTGGTACAGGAATACCTCGAAATTTGTCATTTCACAGACTCGCCATCAATCTTTTACTACCTATATAGTTTCACAATCCATCGTCCATATTCGCAGATTCATCATGTTTTTAAAAAATGTTAAAAAAAATTATCAAAATTGACAAAATTCAACTGTTTACCAACGCAATATATTATTAGGTACCATATATTTTGCCGAAAAATGAGTAGAATTTGATTAATTAATCTGTTTAATAACATAATACAGTAAAATGTTTTCTCATTGAAACATGTTATAATCTACCTCAAATTTCATAATTTTGTATTTCATTGTGTTATTCCAGAATGAATTAACAATGAATTTCAAGGTATTCCTGTACTGGTTTCCAGCCCTGGTTCTAAATGGTCATGAATCTGGATGGCAGAAAGAGAAAAGTGTGATATTGCATGGATCAGTGTTGTCCATTATACAGGTACTCTTTATTTTATATGATTTAGAGAAGGGAGCAGGTAATAAAGCTTCTAAATTTTGGAGATGATACTGAGATGGTATGGTTAACTAAAAATGTTTTTCTTCTCTTTTTAATTGATAACAGATTTGAAATTCTCTCAATATAGAGAATGTTAAAAACTGAGGCAATCATATGCCTCAGTATAAAAGCTTTGAAACTCTCTCAGTATAGAGAACAAGAAGCAGCTTGAGGCAATCATATGTCCATTTCAAGAGACGGGAAAGCATCTCACTTCTCCTTGATGGTGTGGTAGGTGATCCAGTCTTGTTTTTACCATTGGTGTTTTGTATTGCTTAACCATTAGCTATAAGAACCATGTCTCACATATTTGGATCACTTAAAATTATCATGTAAATATCATAATCATTTCTGAATGCCTGATTTCCTTTATAAAGACCGTGTTGAAAAACCTAACTTCAGTTATCAATATGCATCACAATGGATTTTGAGCTTTCTCAGGCTGTGAACTAAATTGTACCTTTAACTGCCTTATGAGCAACATATTAATGCAAATACATATCCCAAAATTTTAGACCATTAATTATCATTGTCAGTTTTGCTCCCTTTTCTGGCATCATTGCACTCATGGATTCCTGTGAGTCCACTGATGACAGTGCTAGGGGGATAATCTCTAAATCTTTATCAGGGATTTGTTTTTGGCTGGGACATTTGCTTATTGAAGTGAATTTGGACAAAGCTTTTTCTTCCCCAATGCCTGCACAAATGCTGAAGCCAGTGTTCACATAATTTTTTTGTTATAAACATTGCTTTTGTGTGTACTGATTGAGCCAAGAATACATTTAATGATTGTGAGATGAAGTGGAGTTTAAAATGACACATCTGGGACTTATCAGGTTTATACAATTTGGGTAACACTCATTGACCTTACCCTAGTAACTAATATTCTTTGTTTTTTTTGCATTAGTTATGTAAGTTATTTTTTTTCCGTAAGTCTTGTCTCCTTTGTGTGGTAATGGGCTGGTGATGGCCAATAATTTAATGGTTTTATTTTATGTTGACATTTTTGTGTGTGGTATGGGACTAATGATGTTTGTTTCTTTTGTTTTGTAGTAATAATTTTTTTTCAAGTGCTTAGTTGGTTCTGAAAACACATTGGTGTATGATCAATAAAATTGTTCAGATCTTCTTTAGTTACCTGTAAAAACTTGCCTGCTGATGCAGTTAACCTTGTAAGTGTTATTATTGTTTCATTGATTAAATTAAGCAAAGGACATTTTACTTTTCTTAAATCCTCCCACCATAAGCCGAAGAGTAAGTCGTTAAAAGAGGCAGACTGGCTATGCTCCAGAGATCTTAAAGGTGAGAACCCAGTTTCAGATTGGTAGGAGCTGCCTATCTGACATAATCTCAACCACACTAAAATTGGTAACTTGCTCACCTCATTTCTCTCATTCTTAGCAGTGCAGGTGGTGCTGAAGTCAAAGGATTTTTTATTAAGGCCCTCTGGGTGGTTCTCACTGGCAGCTAAATCTCCCATCTCCGCAACCAGCCGCAGCTGCCGTGACCCCACTAACAGAGTATCCGGTAAGTGAGTAACGCAAACGCATCTTTACACAGATACACTTACCGGCATCGCGCCCCCGTTTCACTGGTGCCCAGACCTGGGAAGATTGAAGGGAAACATAAATAGAGAGCATTAGCATTGACTAGAAGCCCCTATTCTCTTGCCAGTATTCCCAGCACTCACCACACTGCACAAGAACAGTTGAGAAACAGAATTATTCACACGAAGAGCAAACAATAGAGAATGGGTGACACAACAGGTCTTGCCAGTCAATTTACCACCACTATCACCACTGCTGTGGCTTCATCAACAGTCACTGTAAGCACAATAGCTAGTCCCATCTTGACTTCTGGCACTAATTTCCCATATAACCATGACAGGGGTGGCAGTAGGGAAATAGCTGCTACTTTACAGCCAATAGGAACAACCCCTGAGAGACCAGCATGTCCGTCACCACCTATGGCAGGAACTCCTAAGGATGGGGGCATTGACCAACCATCATTGGCAATTCTTCAGCAAATGGTTATGCGGAATGCTCAGACCATGGCCATGATGTCTCAAATACTGGCTAATAGCCATACACCTAAGGTTCTTCCACCGGAAAAATACTGCCTGAGTGAAGGACATGATTTTCATGAGTTTGTGAGAACCTTTGAGAAATATTTTGAGCAAGAATATCCAGGTTCCCTTGAAAGGATGGGATCCCTTTTAGCTAATTACCTCGATGGCTCTGCCTTAGAAATTTATCGAGTAATGCGGAAGTCTACTAGTGATTATGGGACACTGAAGGCTCATTTAATATCCTGGTATGAGAAAGAGCAAAGAAAGAAAGAAGAAAGTCAGAGTCAGGACTTTATGGAGGCTACCAAACACTCGCATGAGACTGTCTCTGCTTATGCCCTTAGAGTAATAACCCTAGCCTGTCAGTGCTTCCCTGGTGGGTCATTCTCTGTCAGATCAACCAGTGCCTAACACCCTCATCTCTCAGATTTTGCTGAAATTTGGTTTATAGGGAGTTTGTGGGCCCTGAATCCATTTCTGAAATTATAAGGTCAATCCGACCAACGGTTCAAGAGATATGACCTCGGGAAATTTGAGGTCACTTGCGAGGTCACTAACATTTGGCGACCCATAACTTGGGTAATAATGGTCACAATTATATAAAAGTATATATATTAGAATCAGAAAACGACAAGGAATCCAAATATGCAAGTTTTAGAACTCTAGGTTGAAAAATAAAAAAGTTACACTGTAACCAAAATTTGAGGTCACGATTTGACCTCTGGGGTATCAAATGAGAATTTTTTTTAAATGTAAAAAATGAAGGCATAGGCATTGGCTATTAGAATCAGCAAAAAAAAGTTTGTTTATGTTAGTATTTTTCATGTAACTAACATATAAGTGAACACCATATTCATAAGTTGTGCGTCAATTCTACCTATTTTTTCACACTTAAGCTCATAATTTGACCTATAGAAATTAAAATTACATTTTTTTATAGATATAAAAACAAAGGCAAAAAATGTAAAATTGTATTTCACTGCTAATCTACACTGGCAATAATAGTTATAATAGTGAAAGGGGAAGACCTACCTAGAGGATTCATGTGCTAGCCTAATACAATTTTTGCATGCTCGATGCTCTCATCAATTTCTTTTTGTGGAAAAATGTATTGAATTCTGCTGCCTCCTCTTAGGGTAGGACAACTCATTACAGTTAATATATGATGTCCTGGCACTGCACATGAATCCTTGTTTGATGGATAATAATATGCACTTGATCCTGATGACCCAGAGGGATGTAGAAAGTTCACAGTGAAATCATCAAACTCTTCACAATATTCCTCCACAATTCCATACCAAACTTGCATGTCATAAATGCAGCCAACATACTCTCCTAGTTTGACACATTTTAGGTTACCAAGCATTGCAGGTTCATTAGTAAAATGACTTCCTTATTCTTTTCTTTTCTCCAATGCCACTTGAAATGGGATACACCATCAGTTCTTCCTTGTTTAGGGGAACAAATCTATGATATTTCTGAGTTCCAGGAATAGCCCTACTATCCTTGAAGCAATGTTCCAACCGTTCTTCTGCATCTTTCAAATCAGCTGTAGTTACAAAGAAAAAATTTATCTTCTTGCTCAAGTTTTCTTCACAAAACTGAAACATGTGTTCTGGTGTAAGAATTTGCCTCTCTGTAGTTCTCTGCAAACTGGCACGAGCAGTAGCTCTTTTCACTGTTCCTCCAATCCCATCACATGCATTTTTGCCATGGGATGTAGCAAAGAAGTGCCATTCACAAGACAGACCAAAATCCTCTTCATGGTAACAGAGATTTGTGAAGTTGTATCTGTTCTTATATTGGCCAGCACATCCATCTGAGAAATAGTGCACCTTCTTCAATTGTGGGCATCTGAATTTAACATATGTCATAAGCTTCAATATGAATGAGTAAACCATTATAGTGTTGTGTTTTAGTGATGCAGATAAGAAACAGACACTAAAATGGCTAAGTTCCTGGTCTGCAGATGATCTATAATAGATGACAAAAGGGTGAACTGTACACTGTGAATTGTCCCAGTGAAACCCTTGGGCAGCATCCTGGACAATGAAAGAATAATTCTCAGAGAAATCACCTACTATAACTACCTCGCTCTGAGGTGGTAGTGTTTCTTTCAACTGCTTGAAGTACTGTGATTGTTGCTGAGCAACAAAGTGATGATGAACCATGCGGGATATTTTCATGCTTAGGGATGATAAGTATTCATGAAGTGGCTCCACCTTATCAACCATTGTACAACGGTCAACAGTCACCCATTGCTTGTAAGATATTTCATTTGGAGCTGATTTCACACTGTCAAGTAACTCAAGAAAATCCAGGACACCCTCTTCTCTTGGGCAATCATTGCAAAGTTGCATCATGCAAGTCTCTCTTTCTGTACTGCAGACACTGTAATCCATAAGATCCTTGTATGAAAGAGCTCTTTCTCCCAATGCAGCCAGCTGCAATTTTGGATTTTGATGGTATGTGCAGACACAGACAGAATGAGTCCCACCACTACCGGCAAGCACACAATATGATGGCCGTAATTTTGCAAATGTGGAAAATCCTATTTTGGGATTCTTTTCATCATTTTTATATAGTTCAAACATCTCTCTTAAATTCCCGAGGACCAATCGTTTTTGCACCTTCATTGCACCTTCAGCACTGATAACTTTCACGCAATCCTTTTGGCCAGGACACATACGACTAACCTCTTCTGACTCATAGAATCTTCTAACTATATCTTTGTGTTCTTCAGATATCACTTTTCCTTTGCTCATTAGTGGAATCTTCGGAAGGATTCCATGTTCTGATTTAAGTGAACGGCTTCTTTTCACCATGTATGTTGTAGTTTGAAAGAAACTAGCTGTTTTTTCAATTGTGTATGGTGAGAGTGTCAATATTTGTAGTTTGTGATGGTGACATTTGCTCTCCAGGAATGACTGTTTCAATTCATTCATTAATTTGTCTAGATGTTTTTCAGATTTAGTTTCAGGTTTTGAAGTATCACTTACCTCCTCGGTAATTTGAACACCATAACTGAGTTCTAGCCTCTCCTTCAGGTGTTTCTGAGCAGATGATAGCTTACCACGAGCCTTGCGCTTTTTCTGGCTTAATGACAGCCCTTCTGAAAAGAACAGAAAAAAAGGTTTCACACACCTGAATATTAGTAATTAAATATTAATTATAGTACCTTAAATGCTATATAATTGGCTATATAGTAGATCAAACAGACCTTGTAGTAAAGTATAAGTTATTATATTAATTTATTACTTACTTTTTTTAACTGGTGTTTGGTCCAGAAATGCTAGAACTGGTTCAACTGAAGTTGAAGGATTTTCCTTTATCAAGCAATCACTGTCATTGTCCAGATCTTGAATTGAAGAGATGTTACTCAAGCCACTGATAGTAGATGATTCATTTGAATCCTGCTCAGACTCGTTGTTTTCAGTGGTACTAAGTATAGTGGGGTTTTTCATTATCAGTGTCCAGCAGTTCACACACAACAATGAGTCTTTTTTCACTCTTCCAGCACATTTTTCAACAAGTACATCAGTCACTTTTCTAAGATTGATTGTTATGCGTTTCTTGTGTTTTTGAATAGGGTCCTGGCAGTATTTCAAGTGCCGAACCATTGTATTTTGATCTGTAAAGATATAGGATTTACAATTAGGTAATATATATTTTTTAGAAAATATATAGCTATACAGTACACACTTAATATTTTAGGCCTTGATAGTCTCTGAGGCTCATTAAAACACCATACCCAACAGCCACCCACAGTGCTGGCTGGAACTGTACTAACCTTTAGACAAGGAATTTTGCAACTATCTGTGTTGATTCTGCACTTAGACAAGTAGCAACATGTTTCAACAGGTTTGTTTAGGCTACATGTGAGCTTAGTCTTCCCCTTTCACTATTATAACTATTATTGCCAGTGTAGATTAGCAGTGAAATACAATTTTTATTAAATTCTTGGAGCTTGAGGTCAAATTGATAGCTAAGATATAAAAATTCCTTGAAATGACAAGCAATTTATAAATATGGTGTTCACTTATAAGTTAGTTACATGAAAAGTACCAACATAAACAAACTTTTTATGATTGTTTCTATTAGTCAAGAACTCTGACTTTGTTTTTTATATCTATAAAAAATGTAATTTTAATTTCTATAGGTCAAATTATGAGCTTAAGTGTGAAAAAATAGGTAGAATTGATGCACAACTTATGAATATGGTGTTCACTTATATGTTAGTTACATGAAAAATACTAACATAAACAAACTTTTTTTTGCTGATTCTAATAGCCAATGCCAATGCCTTCATTTTTATATTATAAAAAAAAATTCTCATTTGATACCCCAGAGGTCAAATCGTGACCTCAAATTTTGGTTACAGTGTAACTTTTTTATTTTTCAACCTAGAGTTCTAAAACTTGCATATTTGGATTCCTTGTCGTTTTCTGATTCTAAATATATATACTTTTATATAATTATGACAATTATTACCCAAGTTATGGCTCGCCAAATGTTAGTAACCTCGCGAGTGACCTCAAATTGCCCGAGGTCATATCTCTTGAACCGTTGGTCGGATTGACCTTATAATTTCAGAAATGGATTCAGGGCTCACAAACTCCCTATAAACCAAATTTCAGCAAAATATGAGATGAGGGTGTTAATTTCAATTTTTTTTGGTTGATCTGACAGAGAATGACCCTGGTATGGATGTCACTCAACTCCGTATAGTTAAAGATAGGTTTATATCTGGGTTGCCCTTAGAGTTGAGGCAGGAGCTGACCAGGATCATCCATACTCAAAGGACCTTACTAGGAATGAAGATCTCATGGGAGAAGCTTGTGGCACTAGCAGACTTAAACTCCACAGAGTCCCCCTTGGCAGGTCAAGCTGGAACCACCACTAGATGCACCCAAGAAACATCCCCACCAGTGGGTCAGTGGCAGACATCCCAATCCTCTGTGAAGCCACAATCTGAAATGGCCAATGTGGCACATCTAGCACCAGCCCTTCCTACAGCTCAAGCAGCACCCCCATTGAATCAGTGTGCTTATCCACCTTCTTCATGGAATTGGCCACCTAACTATATTGAACAAATCCCACACCAGTCAACACACACACCATATCTGAGTTCACCACCAGTTGTATTAAAGCAAGAACTACCCATGGTTGCCCCTCAGTCTACTGCAACAAACAGTCAAGGAAGGCTAAGGGGGCCCAATGGAAGAAAAGTGAGAACTGCAGCAAACTTCCCTAGGGGTCAGTCTCACCCACCAGCCAATAACTTTCAGCAAGTTGCAGCAGCACCAAGAGACCACAGGACATGTACCCATTGTCAGCAGTCAGGGCATACAAAGGGTCAATGTCCCTCGCGTCCTTTATGTCATTGGTGTGGAAAGCGGGGTCATCTCCATCAAGATTGCTATACTGCCAGGAACATTTGCATACGTTGTAAGCAACATGGACATAGCCCTGCACAGTGTCCTACTCAGAAGAACTATTTAATGGAGAGGCCACAATGCCCAAGTTGTGGAGGACCACATTTGGGTCAAGATTGCATGAGTGACCAAGGGTTGGTCCCACCACCACAAGAACTAGCACCAGAATTGGGAAACTAGATAGCTCTGTCATGGAAGGCCGCATGCCAGAGCTACCCCAGCATGCTAGCAATGAACGGCCTTTTGGAGGCATCATTGCTTCCCAGGAAGCAACACCATCAGGGCAGTATCCATTAGCAAGTCAGATTGCACACAACTACCTTGAGGCCCCCCAGAGTGAGACGGAAGATGAGACAGTGGAAGATGTTGAACAAGTTGGAACCCTAGAGAGGGATGAAGAGCAGCCAGTGAACACTGAAGATGAATTGGCTGAAGTTCTGGACCTGAGACAAGAGCAGCAATCAAGCAATGCCTTAGTCATCCGGCCAAGAATAAAAAGCTCTCCCCACACAGGCCCATTGTCAGCTCTTGTGGATACAGGTGCTGCAGTCAGTTTGATGTCAGCTTCATGTTACCATCAACTTCCCTCTGATAAATTCCCACTAAAGGAAGTACCTCTCAAGGGGATTAGGGGTATAGGTAAACACATTGTACCAGTTCTGGGTGGTTGTACAGTCACACTCATGTTTCCCAATTTTGAAACACAACCAATTGAGTTTGTGGTTGTGAGAGACCATGTCTCAGACTTTGATCTGATCTGTGGGGTAAACATGTTACAGACTGATAGTTTGCTTCCTGACTTGGCTAAACGAGAACTCCTCACTCGGAAGGGAACCAACTTATCACAGTTGCCCAAGATGCTCAACAGCCACTTCCAACCAGCCTTGAATGTGAAAGTGTGGAAGATGTTGAAGTTGCCCCGCACCTGTCAAATGATAGAGGCATGTTTCCGCCTCCAAGGATACAACCCTGATCATGAGTTAACTTATTTGGAAAGTAACTCCTCGGTAAAAGATTTGATTATACAACCTGGATTAATGAATGTCACAGAAGACAACTTTTTGGTTGCGGTATTAACCTTGGAGACTTCTCACAGAAGATCTCCAGAGGAAACTTAATTGGGAAGGCTATGAAATTGCAGGGTAAGGACTCACTAGCATCTGGTGGACTTCACTGACAGTTCAAAAACTTCTAAAAATCAGGAGGACTGGACTTCACAAATGATGGTTGATGCTTTTGAGTTGACAAATACATCTCTCTCAGCAGAACAAAAGGACCAGTTAGTCCAGTTGTTGCTGTGCCACCAAGGAGCTATTAGTCATGGTGATGGGGATGTTGGCCACACAACCATTATCAAGCATCAGATTGAAACAGAACACAGGCTTCCAGTCCATATCCCAGTAAGGCGAGTCCAAGGACCTGTACTGCAGGACATTGAAGAGCACTGCCAACAGCTGGAGGAAGATGGTATCATCAGACGAAGTTTCTCCCCATACTCTGCACCTGTCGTGCCAATTAAGAAAAGTGATGGGTCAATACGGTTATGCATTGATTATCGAGAGCTCAACAAAATAACAAAACGAGATTGCTTTCCATTACCTAATTTGATTGACACTCTCTTCAATTTGCATGGAATGCAATACTTTTCTACCATTGATTTAGTCAAAGGGTATTATCAGGTTGAGATGGAGGAATCCAGTGTTGAGAAAACTGCATTCTCCACCCCTCTTTCCCATTGGGAATTTCTCAGAATGCCGTTTGGGGTGAAAAATGGTCCAGCTACCTTTCAACGAGCCATGATGATGGCATTATCTGGGATCCCATGGACTCAATGCATGGTCTACCTTGATGATATAATGGTAGTAAGCCGCACCTTCCCTGAACATCTTGAAATTCTGGGAAAGGTCTTGCATGCCTTGGAATCTAATGGTTTTAAGATCAAACCCTCAAAGACTGAGCTTTGCCGAGAGGAAGTGACATTCCTGGGACATCAGGTGTCATCCAAGGGGATGGTCCCACTGGTAAAGAACCTAGAAGGTATTGCCAAGTTTCCAATCCCAAACACCATCAGAAGACTCCGCCAATTCTTAGGGATGGTTAATTTCTATCGCCGACACACCAAAATTGCTCAGAGATAGCAAAGCCTCTTAGTGAACTTACAGGCCGCAAGACGCTGACTTGGACAGCGAGTTGCCAGACTGCGTTTGATAAACTAAAGGAGGCCTTAGTTAGTCCGTTGTTGACATACCCTGATAGGTCAAAGGAAGCTAAACCCCTACAGCTCCATGTAGATGCTTCTAACATTGGAGCTGGGGCTTGCTTGTCCCAAGAGCAGGAAGGAAAGAATAGGCCCATAGCCTTTGTTTCAACCACATTCAATAGGGCTGAACAAAAGTACTCCACCACTGAACGAGAATTAGCTGCTATTCGATGGGCTGTGAGGACCCTAAAACCCTTCCTTTATGGAATTAAAGTTAAAATTTTTACTGATCATCAACCTTTAACCTTCCTTTACAATATGCCATTAGTAAATAACAGAGTTGCTCGCACACTGGAAGAGCTGAGTAGCATTGAATATGAGCTAGTGTACATACCTGGGAAACAGAATTGTATCGCAGATGCACTATCCAGGTCTCCAATTGACAATTGTCAAGAATCATTGGATCAATATGACAACCGATCAAATGCCACTCCAAAAGGATTCATAAAGACTGAAGTCCCAGGGGGAGGAGATTCCCTCTTTTATTGTCTATCCTTGTGGAGTAGTGGCACAATGGATCATCATACGGAAATCAGAGAAGCAACAGTAGCAGAACTAATTAACAGGCGAAATAAGTATGGGATCTCTTCTGATAAAGCTATCACCCGTCAGCTGAATCTGATGAAACATGTTGGTCAGATCCCAACCCCACGGTTGATCCAAGTTTATAGTGATATGAATAAGGTAGAGATTTGGGTATATCATGGAGATCGAGCTCCCTTAAAGTATGGTTCTGACAACTACCATGATCGGTGTTATCTGCAGTGCCTCGCTGGGATCCATTACAATTGGTTAAACCCTATACACCTACCTGGTCAATCAAATGATAAGCCTTCCCCTGAAATTCTAAATGTGAATAGGGAAACTGATAGCCCCTTTGAAGAATTTACACTGCTTGATGATAGCATGGAGGAGGACCTTGCACCTGACACAGAGGCTAGTGGGGAGGGGAATCTACCACCTGATAACCTTACACCACAATTGGAACTGACATCAGTTGTGGTGGACATCTGTCCAGTGATTCCTTTGAGAGAAGGAGAACAACTCCCAAAAGAAGGAGGGGCATTGTCCCTGGAAGATGTCATAACCTTACAAAAACTTGACCCTCACCTATGTCGCCTTAAAAAGGGGATTAAGCAACAATGGACAGCGAAACGATATACTGGAAACCTACAACCATATAAACGAGATCATCAGCAATTGGTAGTTATTGATGACATCATTTACCATAGGGGAAAAGACCACCACTTGCGTTGTGTTGTTGCCAAAGGTGTTGCTATAGATTGGGCTGTCATTTTTCACAAGGAGTTTGCTCACTTAGGGCGAAATAAATTGCTTGCCCTATTATTGGAACATTTTTGGTACCCACAGCTGCATCGCATAGTGACTGAGATAGTCACTTCTTGTGTGGAGTGTCAGAGAGCAAAGATTACCAATATTCTCCACACACCACCTGTGTTTAAGATTGTAACCCAACATCCTTTTGAGTTGATTGCAGCAGATCTTATCTCCTACCCTATCTCTCAAAAGGGGAATGTTTGTGCATTGGTGGTGGTTGACCATTTCTCTAAGTGGTTGTCCGTGGTCCCACTGCCCAATAAACGGGCCTCTACTGTAGCACAAGCATTCAAAACTCGAGTATATCCATTTCTGCCCAGGCTGCCTGAAAAGCTACTCAGTGATAATGGGCCTGAGTTCACAGCCCAGGAATTTGAAGATACCTTGCTTGAACTGGATATACTCCATGTAAGGACTTCTCCCTATTGCCCCACATCCAATGGGGCTGTTGAGCGAGTAAACAGGACACTAACCCAATATTTGCGGATGAGTTTGAACCAGGTTGAGACCTGGGATGACCATCTGCCCAGGGTGGTATCCATTTACAACAATACCAAGCATCAGGAGACTGGTATTTCCCCAGCAGCCTGTCTCTTATCCCAGGCTCACATCTTCCCTCAGGGCCCTAGGATAGACCACCATCAGCTTCAATATCGGGATGAAGGCCACCCACGGTTCGAACCCTATCACTTAAACCAGCTGGTGGGGCTGAAAATACACTATCCTGGCAACCTGAGCATCAATAAATTCAAACCTCGGTATGCTGGACCATATTGTAATTAAAGTGAACCCAAATGAAATTACTTATCAAGTTCAGTCAATGAACCCTCAGGAACCCACTATTTATAAAGTTCACCACAAACATCTGAAAAAGTGGAATGTGGCTCCACCATATCTTCAACAAACCGCTACTACCAAAGGCTTTTGGGAGATGCCCATTATGAGGTTGAATTCCTACCACAACCTACACCTGTAGAGATGAGTAAGGGTCCATCTCTAATTGAAGAACCAAGCCATGATGAACCATTCTTTAAGGGTTTTCGCTTCAACCCATTACCTGTGGAGCGTCTGAGAAAAATTCAGCAGACTCTAGATCAGACTCTCCACAACCTGTATCAGTTGGAAGAGAGATTTCATGAACAGCCACCTCCCAGCAGAAATTCTTTGAGACAAGATAAGACAAGTGGGGAGGATAAAGTTAATGGGGACATAGAGAATGGATGCCCAGTAGCAATCTCATCCTTTGATTCAGGGCAGGAACTACCTTCCTCTGAATTGGAGCCAGTGAAACAAAGTCCCCTAACGTCTTTTCGATTTATTGCTACCAATAATCAATCATATTTAGTGGCTGTGGAACCTGAAACAGACTTTGCAGTGACACAATCTCCAGAATCTTCAGAAATGACAAGTGAGTTCGAACTTAGTGGCCTAGGAGGAGGACTGAGTCCAACTGATCAGCCAACTCACGCAAGGCGACGAGGGTCCCTCACTCTGGAACCATTCTCTGGTGTATTAAAGTGGGTAAAGAAAACATCATTGACACCTTCAAAAATTGATTTTAGAGGGTTCTCACCTGAATCTCAAAACCTGCCTTTACCAGTTGTTACACAAGTAGGTACCCTCAAGAAGATGGGGAACCGACCATTCACAAGGTCACAGGGCAGATCTCAGGAATTGCTTAGGGTACAAAGTTCCCCACTTGAGAGGAAAACTAAAAGTAAGGTTACTGATTAGGTTAAGGTAAGATATGATTTGTAAAGTGTATTAAAGTCCCATACTATCACTCATCACTACTTATATACTTAGAGATAAAAATACCTGTGTTGTGCACCCCACAACAAGTGGGGAGGAGTGAGATGGTATGGTTAACTAAAAATGTTTTTCTTCTCTTTTTAATTGATAATAACAGATTTGAAATTCTCTCAATATAGAGAATGTTAAAAACTGAGGCAATCATATGCCTCAGTATAAAAGCTTTGAAACTCTCTCAGTATAGAGAACAAGAAGCAGCTTGAGGCAATCATATGTCCATTTCAAGAGACGGGAAAGCATCTCACTTCTCCTTGATGGTGTGGTAGGTGATCCAGTCTTGTTTTTACCATTGGTGTTTTGTATTGCTTAACCATTAGCTATAAGAACCATGTCTCACATATTTGGATCACTTAAAATTATCATGTAAATATCATAATCATTTCTGAATGCCTGATTTCCTTTATAAAGACCGTGTTGAAAAACCTAACTTCAGTTATCAATATGCATCACAATGGATTTTGAGCTTTCTCAGGCTGTGAACTAAATTGTACCTTTAACTGCCTTATGAGCAACATATTAATGCAAATACATATCCCAAAATTTTAGACCATTAATTATCATTGTCAGTTTTGCTCCCTTTTCTGGCATCATTGCACTCATGGATTCCTGTGAGTCCACTGATGACAGTGCTAGGGGGATAATCTCTAAATGTTGTTGGTTTTTTTTCTTTATCAGGGATTTGTTTTTGGCTGGGACATTTGCTTATTGAAGTGAATTTGGACAAAGCTTTTTCTTCCCCAATGCCTGCACAAATGCTGAAGCCAGTGTTCACATATTTTTTGTTATAAACATTGCTTTTGTGTGTACTGATTGAGCCAAGAATACATTTAATGATTGTGAGATGAAGTGGAGTTTAAAATGACACATCTGGGACTTATCAGGTTTATACAATTTGGGTAACACTCATTGACCTTACCCTAGTAACTAATATTCTTTGTTTTTTTGCATTAGTTATGTAAGTTATTTTTTTTCTGTAAGTCTTGTCTCCTTTGTGTGGTAATGGGCTGGTGATGGCCAATAATTTAATGGTTTTATTTTATGTTGACATTTTTGTGTGTGGTATGGGACTAATGATGTTTGTTTCTTTTGTTTTGTAGTAATAATTTTTTTCAAGTGCTTAGTTGGTTCTGAAAACACATTGGTGTATGATCAATAAAATTGTTCAGATCTTCTTTAGTTACCTGTAAAAACTTGCCTGCTGATGCAGTTAACCTTGTAAGTGTTATTATTGTTTCGTTGATTAAATTAAGCAAAGGACATTTTACTTTTCTTAAATCCTCCCACCATAAGCCGAAGAGTAAGTCGTTAAAAGAGGCAGACTGGCTATGCCCAGAGATCTTAAAGGTGAGAACCCAGTTTCAGATTGGTAGGAGCTGCTTATCTGACATAATCTCAACCACACTAAAATTGGTAACTTGCTCACCTCATTTCTCTCATTCTTAGCAGTGCAGGTGGTGCTGAAGTCAAAGGATTTTTTATTAAGGCCCTCTGGGTGGTTCTCACTGGCAGCTAAATCTCCCATCTCCGCAACCAGCCGCAGCTGCCGTGACCCCACTAACAGAGTATCCGGTAGGTGAGTAACGCAAACGCATCTTTACACAGATACACTTACCGGCATCGCGCCCCCATTTCAATACAAAAGTAGTTGCCCCAATTACAAATATGAAACATTCTTATAAACTACAAAAAGATCTTGAGAGATTAGTTGCTTGGGCTAGTAAATGGGAGAAAGAATTCAATAGCTATTAAAAAATGCTAAGTCATCTATTTTGGTAGAAATAATGAAAAGTTTAGTTATGAAATGCAAGGAAACTAGTTAGAGAATGTTAGACAGGAAAAAGATCTTGGCATTAGCTGTCGCTAGTTAGTAGTGATCTAAAATTTTCTAAGCAGTGCTTAGAGGCTAGAAATAAGGCAAATAAAATGCTATGGTGGGTATTATTAGGAGAAATATTCATTATGAGAGTAAGGAGGTCATCTATAAATTATATAATTCTTACATTAGGCTTTACTTAGAATCAGTGTTGGCTCATTATTTTTTTTTTTTTTTTTCAGAAAAAAACACAAAACCCACACAACTGGGTTTTTTAGGCTTTAAAAAATGAATTAATGAGTCACTAATAAAATAATGTAATAAATTAATTCTTGCACGGTACGGTACTCATTACTGAAATCTGAAATATGGATCAATAAAAGATTCCACATTCACACAACTTCACTGAGATATTACAAACATTACTTATTTAAGCATTTTATTTTCAAGCAAAACATATACTTAACTGCCCAATGAAAATACAGTTTGTGGTAAATATGATAATGAAAACCCACTCTAATAGACAGAGTTTATTTCCACAATAGTTTCAATGCCCACTGGCATCCTCCTCGGGTAGATACAGAAAAATTAATTCGTTTTTCTGTATCCACCCGAGGAGGTTGGTTGCCAGTGGGCATCAAAACTGTTGTAGAAATAAACTCTGTCTATTAGAGTGGGTTTTCATTATCATATTTTGACCTTCACATAGAAAAAAGTGAAGTTTTTTGAATTTATTGTGGTAAATAGTTTTTTTGTAATAAGCCCTCAGTTATTTAGCTCTATTCTTATACTATTTTGGTTATTGAAAATATGAAAAAGCCTGATAAAGCCCCAAAAAACCCAAGTGTCCCCCCCCCCCCAATAAAACCTAGGTTTTTGCCAACCCTGCTTAGAATGCCTTATTCAAACCTGGTTCCCCCACCATACATGATAGTGATATGCTTGAAGGTGTGTAGCATAAAGCAACCAAGCTTGTTCCTAGCTTAAGAAAGTTGGAATACAGGAAAAGATTAAAGAAACTAGCTATGTTAGTTTTGAGCAACATCGTTTGAGGGGAGATATGATACAGATGTGCAAAATGTTTTTGGGTTTGATCAACTTAGATGTAAGTACAAGTAACTTTGGTAAATGTTTAGAATAACTCCAAACTGTTTTAAATGACAAAGTTACAAGATTCTTCATATGTTTTTAATGAAATGTTATTAAATACAATATTATATAAATAACAAATAAGATCTGTAAATATTAATCAATGTTTGTGAAATTTTCCAAAATTATTATTTTGTGGCATCACTATAATGTCAGGAGAAGAAACAAAAATTTTTTGGCTGAAAACCCTTATGGTAAGTAATTTAACAGGAGCTCTGTGTGCAAAGAATGTTCCTGTACATTTTGCAAAGCTGTTGCAAAATTTTCTGTAGATACAGATGCAGCCTTTAAATTTTTGTTATCACAGAACTTTGTTAAGTGAATTGTTATGCCCTAAAAAGGATAATAAAGGAAATACCTATTGGCAATTTCTTCCCATCACCACAAATTCATTGAAGTTGAAAAAAAATATGAAATTAGAAAATTTTGTAATTTTTATCAGGCAAGAGTTTCATAATGGAGGTTAGGTTAGATTTAATTTCCACAAATTATCCTTCATGGGATTCATGTTTATATCAGAAATGCATTTCTGGTAGTTTGAGGTTGCACAAATGCCATAATCCTGCATAACATAGTTTTGGGGTATTTGCACAACCTCAGACTATCAGAAATGCATCTCTGATATAAAAATAAATCTATGAATGCATAATTTATAGGAATTGAACAGTTTGGAGTTATTCTAAACAATCACTGTAACTACTACTTATTTGAGTCTGATGGAAAAATTTGAGGGCATAATTAGAAAACAGACTTGTAGACTGGATCTGCAAAAATACAAGTTTCTCCAGTCATAGAGTAGGCCTATATAGTAGATTTTTAGAATGACATGCCATATGATATGGTAAATAGTAGCTCCTTAGTTTTAAGAAAATATTGGACACTTTTATAAATGAGAGTTTATAGGGCATAAGTATGGAACCTGCTGATTAAATTATTTCTTTTGCTGTGCTGGTATATAGTCTGTGGTCAAATTCAGAAAATGTAAATTTGTTCCTGTTTACATCATCTTGTTATTAATGTTTATTTGTTGCCTGCCTAGACCTAGTTTAGTCTGAATATTATTGTTGTAATGTGAGCATGTGATAAGGCAGTGCTGTGATCTATCTACTTGTGAGTTGCCCCTGGTCAACTGAATGCCTGGTTAGTGCAACTGAATGTCTGGTTAGTGCAACTGAATGCCTGGTTAGTGCAACTGAATGCCTGGTTAGTGCAACTGAATGCCTGGTTAGTGCAACTGAATGCCTGGTTAGTGCAACTGAATGCCTGGTTAGGTTAAGTCATGGTATTTTCATTAGTTTTAATGAAAATATCATGACTTAACCTAACCAATCATCAAGGGCATACAGTTGACCTAACTGGCCATTCAATTGACTTAACCAGGCATTCAATTAACTGGGCACTGCAATTTGTGTGTTTTATTTAGTCAATATTGTAATCTTAGCTTTAAACAATAATGGCTGGTCATCCTGCTGCTTCTACTGTTATAGTGCATGTAAACAAAATTCTTGACTTATTCTCCAGAAATATCATGTTTAAAAACTTGTCAGACTTGCATTTTATACTTTGCATGTTTTAAATAAATATAACCATGCCATTGTCTTGAATAATAATTTAACCACAGATTCTATACGGTATTTAGGCTGTTTATAGATTGTGTAACTAATGTACATTTTGGGTACCAGTGAAGTCAGCCTGGCCAATGATCTCAGCTGTTTATGATGATTTCAGACCAATTACAATATGGGCCAAGATCACTAACAGCACTTGATATCAGCTGATACCTGTGTTAGTAGGTTAGGTTAAGTTAGTGGGCCAAAATCACTAGGCCAAAGTTACAGTACCAAGGGCTGACTTCACCTGTATCCATATATTTTTAGTTTAAGTTATACAGGGTGGGGCACAGGAATCAAGTGTTTTTTGAATAGCTAGTAATCGGCCATTAGGAATGGGAGGGGCGTGCGGTAGGTAGCATTCCATTCCTGGGTTCATAGCATTTAACTTTAACTAACACTCACCTTTATCTTTCAGGTGCCATCATGGAGCAGTGGACGTTAGAACACCGCATGTTCGCGTATGATCATTTTGTTAGGAGTGGCGAGTCAGTGACAGCAGTTCAGCGTGCGTTTCGCCGCAGATTCAACATTCATCGAAATGACTCTGTTCCCGCTCGTGACACAATCTTACGTTGGGTTAACAATCTTCGAACAGGAGCTCAATGAAAACAAAAACCGAAGGGCCGCACGCACTGTGCGTACTCCAGAGAACGTTGAAAGGGTCAGACAAGCGATGTTGCAAAGCCCAGGCCGCTCTGCTCGGAGACATTCAGCTGCACTCGGAATCAGCAATCGTACTGTTAGACGGATTTTGCATGAAGAATTACATTTTCACCCATACAAGTTAGCGATGGTGCAGGAATTGAATGTAAACGATTGCCCCCAATGACTGAATTTTGCACAGGAAATGCTTGCACTTTATGAGCAGAATGAAAACATGATGGTGGTAATGAGTGATGAAGCCCATTTCCACCTTAATGGGGCCGTCAACAATCAAAACTGTCGGTATTGGGCTGCTGAAAATCCGCGACAACTCCATGAAAAACCGCTGCATAGCCCTAAGGTTACAGTTTGGTGCGCGGTGGGAAAGTTTGGTGTCATCGGTCCCTATTTCTTCGAACAAAATGGGGTTACCGTTACCATAACATCTGGGCGTTACATTGAGATGGTGAACACCTTTTTCATCCGAGTTACGAAGAAGGCGTATTGCTCGTCGACATTTGTGGTTTCAGCAAGATGGGGCCACGCCACACACCGCCAGAGCGTCAATGGCTGTTCTTCACCCCCTGTTTCCCAACCATCTCATTTCGAGATTTGGTGACATTGCATGGCCCCCTCGGTCCCCTGACTTGTCCACATGTGACTTCTTTCTATGGGGGTACCTCAAGTCACGTGTCTACGAGGACAAGCCCCGTACATTAGATGCATTGAAGGAAGCGATCCGTCAACAAATCATCCAAATCAACAGAGACCTGCTGGGAAGAGTGGAGGCCAATTTTCGTAAATGCCTTCAACAATGCGTCGACGGCCAAGGACATCATATGCCAGATATAATTTTCGGTACATGATTATTATGACATGAAATGCTATGTTCTTACGAATGTTGTTCTACCAATATATTTTCTTTACAAAAATAAATATCATTTTCCTGATTATTCCAAAAACACCTGGTTCCCGTGCCCCACCCTGTATATGCCACTTTGGTAGCTCTCTAAATAGTTTTATGTAGGGTAAATTGGCCAACTTGTGTCTTGAGATTGGCATTTTACAGAACTTTATAAAAAATAGCAGTAAATTTTTACAACTGTACATTACAGGCTTTGTAAATCAAAACTATATTTTTCTGATGGTTTTTCATGCGGTTTGAACAAAGGTTAATTTTGTTCAAACAACAACAAAAACAATTGGAAAAACAGTTTTAATATATAACCTAACCTAACCTAAAATTCCAAAATTCCTCAAAAGCCTGTAATGTACTCTTTTAAAACAATACCAAAATAGCTTATGACTTGAGATAACCTTGATAAGCCCAAGTGGCAGTAATTATGTCGTAAATGACATGGCCTGAAGTTGATTGAAATCAAAAATATATTTTTGTAGTGTATTTTGGTGTGCTCTGTTCAAATATAACCTTCATTTCCTGTGCAAATAGAAAGCAATATGATTATTTGTACATTACTTTGGAGTCATATTTCTTCATTTCTGGTTACGTGAATAGCAATATAACCAAAAATTATGAAAACTAACTAAACCTAACTTAACCTAACTAAACCTAATGCTAACAAGGGGGCTCCACCCCTTCAAACCCCGCTAATAACCTAAAGTTCATTCCTAATATGACGAAATAGGACTCCAAAATAATGTAAACATATTCTTATTTCTTTATATTTGCAGAAAAAATGAAGGTTATATTTGAACAAAGCACACCAAAATATACCTGATCATTATGGCCAGAACATTCAATTGCTGTAAGGTAGGACAACTCACACCCTTTGCACAACAACATCATACAAAACTGATCTGCTACATTCAGACTGAAAGACATGTAAATGTCGCATAGAAAATGACATCACTATTTCCCTGTACAAATAGCACAAAATTATACTTGTTGGACCAAAAATGAGTGTATTTATATATATATTATTAGTATAATTTTCACTATTAATATGCATTTGCACAAAAAATGAGTGACAAATTTGAATAAAATGACTAAAACTACCTCATAAAAAGTTATTTTGATTTACAGGCCCAGCCCATGTCATTTAAAATATTATTCCATGTCAACTCAGCCACAAAATGGCACTTTTTGCACTCACCCCTTTCAATTTTGCTCATACTTGGCACAATAGCAGATATACATGCCAAACTTAAATTCCCAAATTATTAGAGCTGACTGACCTTTGGTTACTGAGATACAAGGTCACAAAGTTGTAACATTTTGACCTTTTTTGCGTTAAATGACTATTTTCAAAACGGTGTAACTAAAAAACTATTAAAGCTAGAGCATTGATTTTGGTCTCATTTTAAAGCTCTTTAGTAGCCCCTTGTTTATTGTCTCTTGTTAAATATCTCTACTGTGAAAAATAAAAAAATCCCTTCAAAAGTTGACCTTTGACCTTGAATAAAAAAAAAATACCTTCTCCTAAAAAATTAAATTTTTTTACATTAATACCTTGAGTCATGTACAACAAAATCCCAAGAAGCTGTAAGTGGCTGATAACTAGTTCAATGTATAAAAAGTAAATGAAGTTGGCATCATTCTTCAATTTTAAATTTTTTTTTGTCAGTTCATTTATTTAAAAGTTCTGTTCTGATATAGTGTCAGTGAAGACTTAGTTCAACTTAACATTATTAGTTCAAAAACCTTTTTGTGACCTGTGCCAAAAGAAGTCTTTTAAAAGACAACCAGGGTTAAACCCCTCAACAGCCCCAAATCTACTGGAGTAGTGCTGATCCAAAGGCCCAACTAGTATATAAGTACTGTCAACTTTACAGAGTTGACTCCTGATTTCAAGTTAAAGTTAATTTATTTTTACTAAATACATGTATAAAAATTTATTTAATAATTCATTAATTGTTCATTGTTTTCTTTTCAGGATTTTCTTTGTGCTTTTGTGATTTCAGAGTACAAACATGGAACATTTAAAACTGAAACAGAAGTGTGCTGATCCTTTGCTGCGTCACAAAGGTCAGTGTCGAAAGAAGAGTTTGAGAATTGTACCACAGGAACTTGTAAATAAGTTTCCCGATCTGCACTTAACACTACATCACAGACTTTGTAAGCAGTGTAGAGAACATCTTGAGTCCTTGCCTGAGAAAGGAATAGGCACTTTGAATTCAGACATAAATGATGATTCTTCTTGTAGTAGTGAACCACCTGAAGATCTTGAGAAAATTGAAAATGTTGACAATAGTGATGCATCAACTTCAGAGCAAAACCATGAGATGTGTACTTTGAATGCTTCTTTTGTTTCAATTGGTGAATCACCCATAAAAAAGAGAAAGCTTGTAGAGCAAAAGTCATATGGAGCTAAAAAACTAAGCAAGGTGACAGAGACAGTTAAGAAGAGAATGGAAACAGTTGCAGGAAAAGAGATTTCTGACTCACAATTTAAGGAGCCATCTGGAGATGTAGACTGTTTAGAAATAATAAATCAACTCAAGGAAAAATTCAAAAATGAAAATACTAAAAAGTGATAAAATAAAAATCCTCACTGTATTGTCCAAAAGTTGGAGCATTAGGAAAATTGCTTCAGAATTTAACACAACAAGGCATACAGCATCTATTGCTAAAAAAATAGTTGAAGAAAAGGTGTCCTTTCAGACCCAAATCCAAAGGGTGGGAAAAGAATTAAACAGGATACTGTTGATGCTATTAAAGCATTTTATCTTTCAGAAGACATCAGTAGAACAATGCCAGGAAAGAAAGACTATTGTAGTATCATTGACAATGAAAGAGGAAGGATACATTTGCAAAAGCATCTTTTACTTTGCAATTTAAAAGAAGCCTATCATATTTTCAAAGAAAGAAATCCTTTGGTTAAGGTGGGATTCAGTAAATTTGCAGAATTGCGTCCAAAGCAGTGTGTTATTGCTGGAGCAACAGGAACTCACTCAGTATGTGTCTGTACAATTCATCAGAATGCCAAACATGGTTTTGTTACTGCTGCATATGATGGCCATTGGTGGGTGGCATATGTGCTGGAAAAGATACCAGAGAATAGAGAAGTAAAAGTCACATTCCTTCATCCTCATGGCCCAAACCCATCATTTGTGTATCCTGGTCAACCAGATGAATTAATCTTACCATATTCAGATATTCTAACACAAGTTGAGGCATCTACTACTAATGGATGAACATACAGGATTTGCAAAGAAGTTACTTTGAAGGCATCCAAAGCTTTGGCAGATCTACAGCACAGAAAGGTAAGAATTCAAAATTAAAATGGTCATGTAACTATATATAACCTGCATACATTTTAAGTTGTGATAAATGGAAATCAATGAGCACTATACCTATACATATTGTATGTACATTTTAATATGTTACTTGTATTTGTTAATTAGGTAGCTATCTAGGTATACATTAAAAATTGTTTTCTCTTCTAGAAATCACAATAAATTGGGTGGCCCACAAGAATCTTGTCAACTACTGAAAACCATCACATACATGCACAACATACAGGTGAGATGGGTAAAGAACAAATATTTAAAAATAAGCATTTGCTTGTTTGTAGAAGGCTGCAGATAGTATGTAGATATGGGTTGTATTTGTAAGAGATTGAGCTGACCTTAGACAAAAATAGTTACTGACATACAAGGTCACAAGTCATGACTTTTTGACAATTTTTGTATAAAATGACTTTTTTCAAAATGTTGCTTGAATTCATTATTTTTTATACATTGAACTAGTTATCAGCCACTTACAGCTTCTTGGGATTTTGTTGTACATGACTCAAGGTATTAATGTAAAAAATTTAATTTTTAGGAGAAGGTATTTTTTTTTTATTCAAGGTCAAAGGTCAACTTTTGAAGGGAATTTTTTATTTTTCACAGTAGAGATATTTAACAATAGACAATAAACAAGGGGCTACTAAAGAGCTTTAAAATGAGACCAAAATCAATGCTCTAGCTTTAATAGTTTTTTAGTTACACCATTTTGAAAATAGTCATTTAACGCAAAAAAGGTCAAAATGTCACAACTTTGTGACCTTGTATCTCAGTAACCAAAGGTCAGTCAGCTCTAATAATTTGGGAATTTAAGTTTGGCATGTATATCTGCTATTGTGCCAAGTATGAGCAAAATTGAAAGGGGTGAGTGTTTTAGGTGGCTGACTTGATATGGAATGACCCCCAAGTGGCTTTATGTTTTGAAATGAAATGTAATATAATTAAAGGAACTGAGTATATTTATTTTTAAGAGACATTGTTTAAGGAGCAATATGATACAGATGTTCAAAATGTTTTCAAGGTTGGACAGTAGAGACGCAACTTTTCTTATTAGTCTGATGGAAGAACTTGACATCAGTAGCTAATAAGGAAATTAGAAAATGGACTTGTAGACTAAACTAGTCATAAAGTAGTACATTTTTGGAATGACTTGCCATATGTTATGGTAATTAGTAGTACCATAGCTCCTTAGTTAGCTTTAAGAAAAAATTACATACTTCTATGAATTAAATAGTTTGTAGTATACATAATGTAGGGTTACCATATTTGAACTTTCAAAAAAGAGGACACTCCGGAGAGTGGGGGTGTATCTGTATCAGTATCTACCAACTCATATTGTATTAATGTGTTATATATACTGTGTATTACATGTCGTCTATAAAGAGTATCTATAAATAAGAAGTGTTATGGCTTAAAAAATCAATGTTATAAATATTCAAATTTCCCAGACATATCCGGGAAAAACCGGACGTATGGTAACCCTAACATAATGTATATTTTGGGTTCTTTTGCATTATCCTCCCAACACTAATTTTTTTATATAATGTTGGTTTGGTTTTGGTACTTTATTTTCCTTCCATTATAAAAAAATTAGTATTGGTATTAGGTTAGGTTAGGTTACGGTAAAAACAGCCCACCGCAGGCGTTAGCCATTATAAAAAAAAATTAGTGTTGGGAGGATAATGCAAAAGTACCATATTTTGTTTCAAGTAGGTTTTGTGAATAGTTTAAGGATAATTAGCCAACTTGAAATTGTCTTCTGCAAAATATAATAATACAATATAGCTTTAGATAATTCATCTTGATAGTTTTAAGAAAAATTTGGATGCTTTCATAAATATGAGAGATAGTTTAGATTGTAAATAATGTATATTCTTCGCTTAAGTTATGTAGGCTACTTTGGTAGCTCTGTAAATGATTGTATGTTAATTAGCTGACTTGAAATTGGCATTTTGCACAATTTTATTATAAAATAATATAATTCATGACTTGGATAACTTCAACAGACCCTAAGTGAATTCATTTTCCAAATCTCTATAGGCCTGAGTGGCTTCATATTTTGCAAATGTCATGTAATAATGTCCTGGATGCACCAAAAAGTAAACATGGCATGCAAGATAACTATTTATTTTGTGTCATACAATTACACTGAGATAGGCCTAAAGCGGTCAGAAAATGGAGCTCATTTGGACATAAGTTTAACTAGGCCAAAATGACTAGATCTACACCACAATTAAGCTAATCTCATGGTAACATGGTAAAAATTTTATAGTGGGCACACAAGGAGCCCTTTGGCCCATCTAGGTGGCTCCACAAACCATAAATACAGTTACATGCAAAATTAAGATCCAATTGATCTCTGCAGATTGTCACACATTTACTAGCTGTACGTTAACTTCAAAACTTTGGATCTTATGGATCATTCATCAATACCATTACTGTACTAATTGTAGACATCATATGGTTATCTCATCACAAGAAGTTTTACATGGATCTATATAGCTATAACCTGAATAATGTAATACAAGCTCGACAGGTAAGATAAAAGGAGTAGGTGGGACTGTAAAGACTGTATAGAGTATTTGAATGTACACCCATTCAGGGCCTCCCATTTAAAGGTGTCTATGAGGCAAGTGAACATAATGAGTCTTTCATACATCACAGTGCTATGGGGGGCACCACTCAGCAGAGAAATCTCTTTAAATAGGGGGTATAAAGACAGAGTATCATCTCCCAGAATGATTGGACCTAGCCTCGCCCTCGATGCCTCAAGTAGGCCTAACTATGCTTATTTTGTTAAAATTTGTTTCTTAATGTTGGAATCTTGATAGACTGAAGTAACTTATTAAGAATATCAGTGGCCAAGACAAATTTTCTAGTCGGCATAATCTTGGAGATACCGTAGTTTAGAAACTTCAGACGTTTCAAAACCTATGTAGTAGGCTAGTTAGTATGGTACTAAAGATGGATTCCATATTAATAAAGGGCAATTCAGAATCTGCGTAATCTGTTTAGCGCTTAAATAAAAATTGCTTGCATACTTCAAAGTCTGGCAGGGCCTACACATGACACAGAGCTATCATCGTCACAACATAACTAGACTTGGGACAATGATAAAGCCCAGGCTAGATCTAATTTAAAATTATAAGAAGAGCCTAGGCTATCGGTCGTCTCGGCAAACTTGATTTCTCCTTAGATGCTCAGAATCATCCCTGTTAAAACTTGTCAGCATAACAAACTCATAGACGATATGATCATATGAACCAAAAAATGTAGACGAAGCATACTACTCTGCCCACTTTACTGTTTTAGGAGCTACATGCCCTAGGCTAAACTTAACCTAGTATGAGCCTAGGTCCCAACAGCACTTGACTTAAATTATCCAGTTATATAAATTAGGTGATTGACCTAAGCACCGTTTAAGTTTGCTTAGACCCTTTGTTTGTTCATATTAAATTAAACTTATTTTAATGAATTTTATCATAAAATATAGGGCTTAATTTTAGGCTTAGCGAAAGGCCCAAGTGGTTTAATGTTATCGGAATGTAATGTAAAATTTGATAATATCTTAGCTTTAGACCATTCATCTGATTTGGATAATATCGATAGGCCGAAGTGGCTTCATGCTTTCCAGATGTAATGAATGTAAAAGGGCCATATAATACTGTAGGCCTAATTTATTACCAACTTGTATTACGGTACCTTTTTATAGGAATTAACAACCTACCAAGTCACCAATGTAGAGCCTAGTTAGTGACTCAGGCCAAATACATAGGGGCTAGGCTACAACGTTCGAATGGCTTCTAATTGCCTGAAGTGGTCAGTCTGCAAAATTTAGCACAGTTTGCATTGATTAAGTGTGGGACTACCACAATGGGTAAAATCGAAGAGTCCAGACGCGATTTGGACAGTCCAAAGGCCAAGATTGCATCCTTATAATTCTGGTATACTGAAAGTTCTATTGGGATAATCAAATTTTGCACAAAAAAAAAAAAAAAAAACTGGTTTTGCTTGGAATTTTATGGATTGCCAAATTATGCAAATAGGCCAAAATAAATAATAGTCTACACCAGTGGTTCCCAACCTTTTCACCACAAAGGACCCCTTTTATTTTTATTTTTTTCCCACGGACCCCATGTTTTTGAAAGATTCCGTCTACCAAACAAACTTTTTATTAATAATAATTAACTCATTTTCTCATTTTTCACTATCAAATAAAGGACATATAAGTGAGTATGGTATGCAATTAAAATACAGCCTATTAAAAAAAGTATTAATAATTCTAGCCAAGAGCAAGGAAACTTGAAATTTTAGCCTGAGCGCCCTTATCGTGGGTAAATGTATGATTTCCATTGGAGTCTCTCGAAATATTGAAAGCTCACGGACCCCCAGTACTACCTTCATGGGAACTACTGGTCTACACAATCAACAAAGTTCTTGTAGAAGGCTCTTTTTTTTTAGAAAAATTCTCAATCTCTAGATTGTGAAAGACTTGTGTAATATAAATTTTTGGTAATTATTTGTTTTTACACCCCAGTCTGTTTTTATGATGACAAACTTTTCTGGTCAATTTTGAGGTGTTTTGCACAAATCTGCCATCTATTTCCTGGGTAAATGCGTAGTTTTCGAGATATTGTCATCTCAAAAACTACACATTTGCACAGGAAACGGATGGCAGTTTTGTACAAAACACCTCAAATTAACCAGAAAAGTTTGCACTTGTCATTTTCATTTAAACTAACGAAAATATCATGACTTAACTAATCATCAAGGGCGTACAATTGACCTAACTGGGTATTCAGTTGATCTTACTGGTGTCACATACTGAACTGTCCACTATACTGAACTGTCTGCAAAACATTAGGACCGATCAATTTGTGATACATGATCTTTACGGGGCAGAGCCCCCGTACCCCCGGGACCTAAATTATACAAGTGATAATGTAATAATACAGTGTGTCCGTAAAGTCATGGTAGGATTTTAAATAGCTATATTATTGCAACAAAACATGATAATGAGATGAAACAATGCCAAATTTAAGAACAACTCTCAAAGTTGTATCTTGTAGTTAGTCTAGACTAAGCTTAACCTTTATCTCGTAGTTAGTCTAGGCTGTCCACATGCCTATGTTGAACATGAGCGTAATAGCCCGAAAGTTAATGTGTGGTGTGCTCTAGCACGAGATCGAGTGATTGGCCCATTTTTCTTTGCGGAACCACTGCGATGTCACACAACTACCTCACTATGTTGGAACATTTTGCAGTACCCCAATTTATTGACAATAATGTCATCTTTCAGCAAGATCGTGCTCCTCCGCACTATGCCAACGTTGTTCGAGAATTCCTTAATGAAAAATTTCCACAGAGATGGACAGGAAGAGGAGGATGGAAGCCATGGCCTCCACGCTCTCTGGACCTGACACCTTTGGACTTTTATTTGTGGGGTTACGTCAAGCAAAGCGTGTACAGTGTACCCATTAGGGATATTCATCACTTGCATGAGTGAATCACGGAAGCTATCGCATCCGTCACTCCTGATGTTCTTGGGCGTGTGTGGCTGGAATTGAATCACCGCCTAGATGTCTGTAGGGCTACCAGAGGAGCCCATATCGAACTACGTTAAATAAAGTTATTCTTTTAGAGTTGTTCTTCAATTTGCCTTTTTTTCATCTCATTATCATGTTTCGTTGCAATAATATAGCTATTTAAAATCCCACCATGACTTTACAGACACACTGTATGTGCCCACCTTGCCTGGGTAGTCTGCTAAATTTCGCATGCCCTTAAAGATTGAAACACTGAAACGACACTCACGTTTATTTTTAGGATTTTTTTTATGGCACCTAAAGACCTTCTGGTCTTTTCTTAAAATACAAGCATTATTGCATTTAGGGCAGGTCACGGATGTCTTAATTATTCTGTGATTGAAAAAAGGTCTAAACTCTTGTCTTCATCGAGGGTAATATGGCGGATTACATCTTCAAAGTCAAATATGCAAAACTGACATATCACACTTGTGGTCACAAAGACACCAAACTAACAGACCAATAATTGCTAAAAATGATTTAATTTTAAAACAGGACAAATTGAATTATGCATTTTATACAAATCTACACAAGATAAAATATGTATATATTTTCTTAGTCAGTTTTGAATGGCAATTCAATATATTGTACTGTTTTAACCGCACGTGAGCAGGTTAAAAGATGAATATTAACCAAATTTTTTGTTCATAATATTTCAAATTCTTGGTCTAAAGTGCTTTGAAAAAAAAATATGAGGTAATAATCTACTTAAGCTCCTCTCTCTCCAATTTTCATAAATTATACATCGGTAGCTTCATTTCTTCATTAGGAATGCGATTTAGACAGTCTCTAGTAAGGGAAATGCTTCAAAACCTAACCTAACCTAGCATTTTGAAGCACAGCTTGCCTTGCTATAATGCCAACTGTTTTGAGACAACCTAACCTTACCCAACAAAAGTCATACATACATTTCCACAATTAGTGTGGTGGGCAGAGTTGGGCTGCTGCAATGAGGAAGGCATGCAACCTTTTCTGAGGGTCTGAATAGTTGTCTCAAAATAGGGTTAATATTTGGCTGGACACAGGGGCTAACGAGAAATGAGAGGTTGTGTTTCACTAGTACTATTTTTCATGCTCTTTACAATGGTAATAATTTTTTGTGGAAATGCAAGATTATAGAAAAAATTAAAAGTTACATTTTTATAGTGAATATTTCCTGTTTTGGCTATAATGTACTTTTTTTCATAAAATATTTTTCCTGATTGGGCTATTTTTTCACTACTCTGCAACTTAATTAGTTGGTTGGTTTCTGTTCTGTCTATTTTTTTTTTTCTAATTGGATTCAGTTTGGTTGTGTTTGTGATAGAACTATGATGTGCTGTTTGTGTGGTTTCTGACTTTGAGAACTTGATTCGTCATGTACCCTAGGTGAAGAGAAAGCATTGGATGTTATCATCAATTACGGCATTATTCTCTCATCCCTAACTTGCCCAAAATGTGACAGTGAGTGCCTAATACGAAAAGATCAGAAGATATTTAGGTGAAATAACCAATATTAACCTGTTAGGCCAACTGAATGCCCGGTTAGGTCAACTGTACACCCTTGATGATTGGTTAGGTTAAGTAATGATATTTTCATTAGTTTAAACAAAAATGACGAAAATGACATGGCCTGAAGTTGAAATAAAAAATACATTTTTCTAGTGTATTTTGGTGTGCTCTGTGGTTAGATTAGGTTAGTTAATTTAGTTAGGTTAGCTAGCTTTTTATCAGAATTACATTTTCCTGGTGTAGTTTTCTCTGCTTTGTTGGAATTTGACACACATTTCTTGTGCAAATGAGTAGAAACACTCCATATTTTGGAATGGAAAAAAAAAGTTTCTATTCATTTGCACAAGAAGTGGGTATCAGATTTGAACAAAGCAGAGAAAACTACACTAGAAAAATGTAATTTTGATAAAAAATGTAGCCCCTGTGTCCAGCCAAATATTTACCCAAAATAGTTGGCATTATAGCAAGGTGAGCTGTGATCTAAAATTCTAGGTTAGGTTGGGTTTTGACTGCCTAAATCACATTCCTAATGAAGAAACAAAGCTACCAATGTATAATTTATGAAAATCAGAGAGACGGAAGCTTAAGTAGATTATTACCTTGAATATGAAAAAAAAGAAATAAAATTCCAGATACAGTTCAGGGATAGATGCATATGCCCTAACCAAACCAAATCTAACTTAGCTTAACTTATCCAACTTAACCTTGCCTAATCTCCCTAATCTAGACTACTTTTAATATATACCGTACCAAGCTGTTATGGACTCTGTCCATGAAATGAATCTGGCACTTGGAATTTCACCAAAAAATCATATTAATTTCAGTAAAAACTTCAGTTTTTATTAAAACTCTTTCCTGGCACATTAGGGGCAAGCATGTTATGGAAAAATTCCTGTGATGCATTAGAAAATTTAAGCAGATTTTGCAGTCTGACCAAAATACAAAATTAGGCATAAATTTACCAGATCTGGTATATCAGTTTTCAAGTTAATATTAGTTTTGCACAAGAACATAAGCATAAATTACCAAGGCCTTTCTAGGTTATCCATGTTTGAAATAAGCACCAAATCGCACTAAATACATAGTGATGTTTTACTCCATAACATTAGAACTATATAGTGAATCCCACTTATTTACAAAAGCTGCTCAAATTTTCTGACTGACACACCACAAGGAATTTTTCCATAACATTCTCATGCTTGACACATCAGGGGAGAATTTTAACTAAGCGACTCTTCCTTTTTTTCCAAGGAATGTTAAAGTGAGACTGAAATATTGAGTAAAAATTTTTCAAAAAATGGGAATAATATGGAAGGATTTTGCAGATTGAGTCTGGCCTGAAACCACTCTCTTGATCTGTGAGATTGTCATTCAAATTCATGCAAAGAACTCCATTTATATGTAAGACTCCCTTATCATTATTGTATATCTCCATCCATTGGATTGTGGTGGTCAAATTCATGCAAGAATCCCATTTATATGTAAGACTCCCTCATCAATAGTCATAAATTGATTTTAATTACATCTCCCATTAGCTTTTGTCAGTATGGTACCAACTTAACCTTTTTATGCCTACTATCAGGTTGTAACAAATTCTGCTCAATTAGAAAATGGATAATAGATAATAGAATAGAATAACCTCAAGATAATGTGAAATAGTTTTAGAAATGTTGCAAAATACACACGGCAACAGGCTTGCACAGGTTTTATCATGATACAGAATGACTTAGGCTAGTGTAGGATTAAGCTAATGAATATTTTCTCTGGTGTTTTTCATGCAGTTACAATGCCATCCCTACAATATTACAGTAATTGAAAAAACATGGAGCCCATGAAAGAGCATATTTGACATGTGATGTTGTATGGTATGAGTTCCATAAAGGATCTAATGCTAGTGAATCTGCAAAAAACATTCAGAGTTTATGGAAATGATGATGTGAGTGAATGGATGTGTAGGAGATGGTTTTGAGAAGTTCAGAAATGGAGACTTCAGTCTGAAAGATTATCAATGAACAGGATGACCAAATGAGTTAGATGAAGAGTTGCTGAAAGCAACAGTGGAGGAAAACCCAATGGTAACTGTAAGAGAACTTGGCCTGCAACTTGGTGTTAGCCATATGACCATTCGTCGTCATTTGAAGCTGTTAGGAAAAGTAGCTCCAGAGGAAAGGATAGTGATGAGCACATGGGCTCATGAAAGGTCACATACTAGCAAAATGATGCATGATATATCCAGAATGATTTCAACACAAGATTCAATAAGGCTGTACCACCAAACAAGATGGTATTACACTAGGAGAAAAAGCTGTTTCAAACTGGCTCCATCAAGGACAGACCACAGTCAGGAAGACCAGCAATGTGAAGGTGTGATTGCATCAGTGGCTCGCTCACCAAAAAAATCACTTCAGAAATGATCACAAGAACTTGCAGGCCCCATGTCCACAATGAGAGATCACATGACAGAAGGGTCATTCTCTGTCAGATCAACCAGTGCCTAACACCCTCATCTCTCAGATTTTGCTGAAATTTGGTTTATAGGGAGTTTGTGGGCCCTGAATCCATTTCTGAAATTATAAGGTCAATCCGACCAACGGTTCAAGAGATATGACCTCGGGAAATTTGAGGTCACTTGTGAGGTCACTAACATTTGGCGACCCATAACTTGGGTAATAATGGTCACAATTATATAAAAGTATATATATTTAGAATCAGAAAACGACAAGGAATCCAAATATGCAAGTTTTAGAACTCTAGGTTGAAAAATAAAAAAGTTACACTGTAACCAAAATTTGAGGTCACGATTTGAACTCTGGGGTATCAAATGAGAATTTTTTTTTTAAATGTAAAAAATGAAGGCATAGGCATTGGCTATTAGAATCAGCAAAAAAAGTTTATGTTAGTATTTTTCATGTAACTAACATATAAGTGAACACCATATTCATAAGTTGTGCGTCAATTCTACCTATTTTTTCACACTTAAGCTCATAATTTGACCTATAGAAATTAAAATTACATTTTTTTATAGATATAAAAACAAAGGCAAAAAATGTAAAATTGTATTTCACTGCTAATCTACACTGGCAATAATAGTTATAATAGTGAAAGGGGAAGACCTACTTAGAGGATTCATGTGCTAGCCTAATACAATTTTTGCATGCTCGATGCTCTCATCAATTTCTTTTTGTGGAAAAATGTATTGAATTCTGCTGCCTCCTCTTAGGGTAGGACAACTCATTACAGTTAATATATGATGTCCTGGCACTGCACATGAATCCTTGTTTGATGGATAATAATATGCACTTGATCCTATGACCCAGAGGGATGTAGAAAGTTCACAGTGAAATCATCAAACTCTTCACAATATTCCTCCACAATTCCATACCAAACTTGCATGTCATAAATGCAGCCAACATACTCTCCTGGTTTGACACATTTTAGGTTACCAAGCATTGCAGGTTCATTAGTAAAATGACTTTTCCTTATTCTTTTCTTTTCTCCAATGCCACTTGAAATGGGATACACCATCAGTTCTTCCTTGTTTAGGGGAACAAATCTATGATATTTTTGAGTTCCAGGAATAGCCCTACTATCCTTGAATCGATGTTCCAACCATTCTTCTGCATCTTTCAAATCAGCTGTAGTTACAAAGAAAAAATTTATCTTCTTGCTCAAGTTTTCTTCACAAACTGAAACATGTGTTCTGGTGTAAGAATTTGCCTCTCTGTAGTTCTCTGCAAACTGGCACGAGCAGTAGCTCTTTTCACTGTTCCTCCAATCCCATCACATGCATTTTTGCCATGGGATGTAGCAAAGAAGTGCCATTCACAAGACAGACCAAAATCCTCTTCATGGTAACAGAGATTTGTGAAGTTGTATCTGTTCTTATATTGGCCAGCACATCCATCTGAGAAATAGTGCACCTTCTTCAATTGTGGGCATCTGAATTTAACATATGTCATAAGCTTCAATATGAATGAGTAAACCATTATAGTGTTGTGTTTTAGTGATGCAGATAAGAAACAGACACTAAAATGGCTAAGTTCCTGGTCTGCAGATGATCTATAATAGATGACAAAAGGGTGAACTGTACACTGTGAATTGTCCCAGTGAAACCCTTGGGCAGCATCCTGGACAATGAAAGAATAATTCTCAGAGAAATCACCTACTATAACTACCTCGCTCTGAGGTGGTAGTGTTTCTTTCAACTGCTTGAAGTACTGTGATTGTTGCTGAGCAACAAAGTGATGACGAACCATGCGGGATATTTTCATGCTTAGGGATGATAGTATTCATGAAGTGGCTCCACCTTATCAACCATTGTACAACGGTCAACAGTCACCCATTGCTTGTAAGATATTTCATTTGGAGCTGATTTCACACTGTCAAGTAACTCAAGAAAATCCAGGACACCCTCTTCTCTTGGGCAATCATTGCAAAGTTGCATCATGCAAGTCTCTCTTTCTGTACTGCAGACACTGTAATCCATAAGATCCTTGTATGAAAGACCTCTTTCTCCCAATGCAGCCAGCTGCAATTTTGGATTTTGATGGTATGTGCAGACACAGACAGAATGAGTCCCACCACTACCGGCAAGCACACAATATGATGGCCGTAATTTTGCAAATGTGGAAAATCCTATTTTGGGATTCTTTTCATCATTTTTATATAGTTCAAACATCTCTCTTAAATTCCCGAGGACCAATCGTTTTTGCACCTTCATTGCACCTTCAGCACTGATAACTTTCACGCAATCCTTTTGGCCAGGACACATACGACTAACCTCTTCTGACTCATAGAATCTTCTAACTATATCTTTGTGTTCTTCAGATATCACTTTTCCTTTGCTCATTAGTGGAATCTTCGGAAGGATTCCATGTTCTGATTTAAGTGAACGGCTTCTTTTCACCATGTATGTTGTAGTTTGAAAGAAACTAGCTGTTTTTTCAATTGTGTATGGTGAGAGTGTCAATATTTGTAGTTTGTGATGGTGACATTTGCTCTCCAGGAATGACTGTTTCAATTCATTCATTAATTTGTCTAGATGTTTTTCAGATTTAGTTTCAGGTTTTGAAGTATCACTTACCTCCTCGGTAATTTGAACACCATAACTGAGTTCTAGCCTCTCCTTCAGGTGTTTCTGAGCAGATGATAGCTTACCACGAGCCTTGCGCTTTTTCTGGCTTAATGACAGCCCTTCTGAAAAGAACAGAAAAAAAGGTTTCACACACCTGAATATTAGTAATTAAATATTAATTATAGTACCTTAAATGCTATATAATTGGCTATATAGTAGATCAAACAGACCTTGTAGTAAAGTATAAGTTATTATATTAATTTATTACTTACTTTTTTAACTGGTGTTTGGTCCAGAAATGCTAGAACTGGTTCAACTGAAGCTGAAGGATTTTCCTTTATCAAGCAATCACTGTCATTGTCCAGATCTTGAATTGAAGAGATGTTACTCAAGCCACTGATAGTAGATGATTCATTTGAATCCTGCTCAGACTCGTTGTTTTCAGTGGTACTAAGTATAGTGGGGTTTTTCATTATCAGTGTCCAGCAGTTCACACACAACAATGAGTCTTTTTTCACTCTTCCAGCACATTTTTCAACAAGTACATGTCACTTTTCTAAGATTGATTGTTATGCATTTCTTGTGTTTTTGAATAGGGTCCTGGCAGTATTTCAAGTGCCGAACCATTGTATTTTGATCTGTAAAGATATAGGATTTACAATTAGGTAATATATATTTTTTAGAAAATATATAGCTATACACACTTAATATTTTAGGCCTTGATAGTCTCTGAGGCTCATTAAAACACCATACCCACCAGCCACCCACAGTGCTGGCTGGAACTGTACTAACCTGTAGACAAGGAATTTTGCAACTATCTGTGTTGATTCTGCACTTAGACAAGTAGCAACATGTTTCAACAGGTTTGTTTAGGCTACATGTGAGCTTAGTCTTCCCCTTTCACTATTATAGCTGTTATTGCCAGTGTAGATTAGCGGTGAAATACAATTTTTATTAAATTCTTGGAGCTTGAGGTCAAATTGATAGCTAAGATATAAAAATTCCTTGAAATGACAAGCAATTTATAAATATGGTGTTCACTTATAAGTTAGTTACATGAAAAGTACCAACATAAACAAACTTTTTATGATTGTTTCTATTAGTCAAGAACTCTGACTTTGTTTTTTATATCTATAAAAAATGTAATTTTAATTTCTATAGGTCAAATTATGGAGCTTAAGTGTGAAAAAATAGGTAGAATTGACGCACAACTTATGAATATGGTTCACTTATATGTTAGTTACATGAAAAATACTAACATAAACAAACTTTTTTTTGCTGATTCTAATAGCCAATGCCTATGCCTTCATTTTTTACATTTAAAAAAAAATTCTCATTTGATACCCCAGAGGTCAAATCGTGACCTCAAATTTTGGTTACAGTGTAACATTTTTATTTTTCAACCTAGAGTTCTAAAACTTGCATATTTGGATTCCTTGTCATTTACTGATTCTAAATATATATACTTTTATATAATTATGACTATTATTACCCAAGTTATGGCTCGCCAAATGTTAGTAACCTCGCGAGTGACCTCAAATTGCCCGAGGTCATATCTCTTGAACCGTTGGTCGGATTGACCTTATAATTTCAGAAATGGATTCAGGGCTCACAAACTCCCTATAAACCAAATTTCAGCAAAATATGAGAGATGAGGGTGTTAATTTCAATTTTTTTTGGTTGATCTGACAGAGAATGACCCAGAAGACCTTGGCATGAAACCATACCACCACCCATCATGGTTGTAATGATGGTGCACACACAGATATTCTTGATTAGTAACTGTATTTACTGTAATTAAAGTAATTGTTGCTAGTGATTTGTTTCTTAAATTACACCTACCACATATAAATATAATTAATCACGCAAAAATGAAATTGGTATTACAATATATACATTTTGTAGGGGGTGATGGGACTTTTTGAACACCCTGTACAGTTCTAATATTTTTACTGTAACCTCAAGTTCTGTTCTTCTTTCAGATCATCAGTATGGGTTCTGCAAGGGATACTCTACTGGTGATCTTTTTGCCTTCTCTCTGACTCTTGGTCATCCTCTTTTCATGATTTTGGTGAAACCTTTTGCTATTGTGCTTGACATATCAAAAACTTTTGATAAAGTCTGGTACCTATAAATCCTTAATTTCCAAACTGCCCTTCATCAATTTCTATCCCTCTATCAGTGCCTTCATCTCTAATTTCCTTTCTGTCCAATCTATAGCTGCAGTTGTAGATGGCCACTGTTCTTCAGGACTGCCCTGTCATCCACTCTTTTCCTTTTATATATCAATGATCTGTTAAGTCACACTTCTTCTATCCACTCCTCTGCTGATGATTCCACTTTTCACTTCTCCACACATTTCACAAAGCATCCCTTTCAACAGTCACTCCATGCTTCATATGGGACAGCTATGATGTATCTTTCTACTATCTCTGATTGGGACAGAGAAAACCTTGTGGCTTTCAGTGCCTTGAAACCTCAGTTTCTTCATCTGTGTACTCATCATAATTTTCCACATGACTATCCCCGTACCTGAAAAGATCACGTATACAGTACTCTCTAAAACAGCTTCTAAGTGGTTAGGTATGCTGTTCTGGCTCTGTAGTTTCTTCACCTCTTCTCAGTTGCTGTCTCTGTGTAGGGCCCATTAATGTTAATGGGCATACCTGACTAGGAGCTTGTCACCTTTCTTTCCAGTGACAATAAAAGTCCAGGAACAATGATACACTGGCAGTGACCAATCCAATTATCCTACGTTGCAACTCAAGTCTTTGATCTTGCTCAACCTAGAAAGCCTGAATAAGAAACATCATTTTAAGTTACAAAACAAAATAATACTGATCAACAAAATCGAACTTTTTCTCTCATCAAAGATGTATACACACTTTTCTAGACCAGTTTTGTATACTGATTCTAAATCTGTTTTTGGTTTTCTTCTAGCACATCTAGTTATCAAAATATTACTGGTGTTAATTTCAGCACAATTTATCATAAAAGTACAACTTTATTCATAAAAAGAAATGTACACCAACTTAAAAACGTTGAGAGTACAATTTTCTTTTGTAAACCTTGCCCGGATCGTTGTGGTACAACATCCAGCAGGGCTTTTTAATGTGCAGGTCTGAAAAAAAAAGTGCAGTTCCAATAAAAATAGTGTGCAGTTCTAAAATATACCATATTTTTCGGTGTATAAGATGCACCCCATATTTTCAAGGCCTTTTTTTAGGAAAAAAATTATGACCAACTGCCTAGTTGTCAGAAAATGTCCATAATTTTCTACCAGCGAGGCTGACTTTTGTTAAAGCCCTCCATCAAAAGTATGGTGATAATGTTTTCTTTCACCCATACTCATTATAAGAAAATAGTATTAAGTATACAGGAGACTATACTATATGTTATGAAACATAAAAGTAAATCATTATGCAATATGTACTGTTTTTCTTGTTATCAGTTGGTTGGGACTTGGGAAGAGTAGAAACTTAGTGTAAAATTGGCCAAACCAATACACAGTCAGGAGGGACTAAGAGATGATGAATTTTTGTAAGAATCCATCAGTTCTTCTAGCCCATATAAAGGTAATATTATGACCTTTGGTGTATAGGACGCAGGGTGATTTTGAGAGCCCTTTTTTTGGAAAAAAAAGTCTCTCTTATACACCGAAAAATATGGTAGGTGTTTATAGTGATTATATATAATTATACCATACTATATACAGGGTGTCCCAAAAGTCCCTATCTATTTTGTTGAAATAGGCTGAATTTCAAATAAATGTCACACTGACCTGAATATAGATATATTTCTATATAAATTACAAGTATTACACCATTAAAATCTTTAATTAGTAATTTCTACATGTGCTCCATCTGTATCTCTGCAAATCTCAAAGCGGTCAGCTGCATTGCGGAACATATTTCCGAGCAATTCAGGGGTTATTTTCTCAACTGCTTGCCTAATGCGATCTCGCAGATCTGGTAAATCTCGAATATTTCTGCGATAGACCTCTGATTTAATGAAACCCCAAGCAAAGAAATCCAATGGGGTCAAATCCGGAGATCGCGCTGCCCAGGGCTTATTTCCCTCATGTCCAATCCAACGATTTGGAAAACGCTTGTTTAGGTATGTCTGAACAATTCTGGCATAATGACGTGGTGCCCAATGTTCCCTCTAAGGTGTGCGCGTGTGCGCGCGCACACGCATTGTGAAACCCGCGTGCACAGCAAAATAAAATGCGCACAGGCTCAAGCGTATCATGAGTCACGACAGTAAATGAAGTAATTTCAAAAATATACTGTCACACAAGGTCTGACCATTTGCATCAACATACTCTATAGTCGCTCTTTTAAGGATTAACCCCTTCCGCCCGACTTCGCCGACGTCCGCGCAATTACGTAATATGGATTTTTTTTTACTCTATGTATTTGCATTTTTTTCCTTTGATACATTAACGCATTGAATATAAACCTTCTCTTTCTTATTTTTGCATAAAAACGAATAGTAATTATCTCATAATTCATAAAAAATAATTATTTTTTATTTTATTCCTATTTTGTGAATGGATAAAATCATGTATTAATCTTGATAGTCTATTTTAAATTGCTAAATGCTAAAAATTGTTTTGAAAAATGATGACTAAAAATTGTCATTTTCAATTAATGTTATTTTTTTTTTATTTCTTTATTTTGTTGAATTTTATTTTACTATTTTTTATTTTATTCATATTTTTAGAATGGATAAAATGTTTTCTTTTTTAAGAATATATAATATTGTAAACAGTTTTTTAATATCCATTTAATAGTACCGTAATGATCGAGCTATCACTTTATGGAAATAGTATTTATTAAGTATTTAATATTTATATATATATTTCATTTTGAAGATAATAGCGCTCAGAAAAGTTTGCACAATTTTTCACCATGAATCTAAATGTATGCACAACGAAAATTTCTTGCGCACGGACTAAAAAAAATTAGAGGGAACATTGGTGGTGCCCCATCCTGCTGAAAGACTATATTGTCGAGAATGCCATCTTCAAGAAGTTGAGGTTCTAAAATTAATTAAAAAAGAAATCTAATGCATGTATTTGTCTAGAAAGGTGCATGCAATCATGTCATTAAAACATTCATTTGAAATTCAGCCTATTTCAACAAAATAGATAGGAACTTTTGGGATACCCTGTATATTATACAGGATGTCCCATAAGTCTGGAACCATAGGGTAAAATAAGTAATTATATATATACAGTATATATTAGTATAAATTCTAGTTCTAAAACTGCAGTTCTAAATTTTTCTTAAAAGAAGCCCTGACATCCAGCAGTACTCTACCAACATACTTTCATTCCAGAAACCTTGCTTGCGATTTTCCATTGACTGGATGTTTTGATGGAAGCGTTCACCCTGTTAATCACTCACTGCACCAAGGTTTTTGGGAAAGAAATCTAGATGTGAATGTAAAAAATGTATTTTCAAGGACATGCAACAGCCCATTTCTTGATATGCATCGAGCAGTTTCTGAACTCCATCTTTGATGTGGGAGACTTCTGGTTACCCAAGAAGTTTCCACAAATCCATTTGAAGGCCTTCCATGCTTTTAGTTCTAAGGCATTGAGACTTTCTTCAAAGCCTTCATCCTGCAGAACCTCCCTGATTTGGGACCCCACAAAGATTCCCTCCTTCAATTTTGGAGCACTGATATTTGCAAATTTCTCAACAAGGTATCGAAACTAGGGATGTACTGATATATCAGTATCAGTGATATTGGCCAATATTTCAAAAGTACAATTTTTCCAAAATTATGAATACAGTGGAACCTCAATATACGAACGCATCTCTATTCGAACAAATCGGTATACGAACAACTTTTTCGAGAAAAAATTGCCCTTGTATACGAACCATTCCCTCATATCCGAACCGAAAGAAGCCAGTCAGTTTCTCTCCAGCCAGCGTTCGGTGCGCATCACTTTTTTTTTTAGCTCCGTGAAATGTTTGTGAATCCACCGTTATTCTTTGGTGTTATTTTTATATTATTATTAAAATTAAGTGACCATGGCCCCAAAGAAGTGTAGTGAAGAAAAAAAACTTAAAAGGAAAGCTATGAGAACCACAATTGATTATTTATTGTTGTTACAGGTTTCATGTATGATTTTATGCATGTAAGTCTTATTTTACAGGTTTAATTAACCAATATTTTGACTTAAAAATGTTTCGTAAGGGGTAACTTTTGGGGGTCTGGAACGGATTAATCCAATTTACATTATTTCTTATGGGAAAAATTGATTCAATATATTAACAATTCGATATCAGAACAACCCTCAGGAATGGATTAAGTTCGTATATTGAGGTTCCGCTGTAAAAGACTATTTAGAGGATGAAATTTCCAATATTTTATTGTTTTATCACTTCACATCACTCATTATTTTTTCATAAGGGTTAAGTTCTCATGTAAAAATAGCAGCTGCTCTGTATGTTCAGGAGAGAGCTGATTTCTAGCAGCACTGGCAATGTTTCCTCCAATACTGAACATGCGTTCACTTGCAACTGTTGTTGATGGTGCTCCCAAATATCTCTTGATCTAAGTTCCCCAAAAAACACATTTACTAAGCCCAACATAGGCCCACAGTCCAATTGTATAACAAACAAAACTATGACATCTAATGCAGTGTTGCCATCTTTAATGAAAAGGATTATTGCTTTGTTGCCAAATTTTTAACACAGAAAATAAATTCTGAATATGTTACAAAAATATGACAAACTAATAAACCCTAGCTCTGGATATTGGTATTGGTTATCGGCCGATACTGTTTTTAATTATTGGTACCATATTGGTACTCGGCTAAAAAGTGATATTGATACATCCCTAATCAAAACCCTCTTGAATTTGTCTTACTCATCACTCACAAAATCTTTCATTAAGCCGAGCTTAATGTGGAGAGGTGGCAGGAAAATCTTTGAATCAACTAAAGGAACACACTGGACACTGCCTGTTCCTGCTTCATATGTGTTTCTTTGATGCCAGTCATGTCTGATGTAATAATCTGCAGTAGCACGGCTGTCCCATAGGCATAGGAAACAACAGTATTTCATGAACCCTCCTTGCATGCCCATTAACATACCAATGACTGAGATCACCACAGATATTCCATTGATGAGTGCTGTATTGGATTGCTTCAAGTGGTATATTCATGTCATTGTATGTCTCCTTTAGATGAATGGAGTGGGCAATCAGGATGGACAGCTTTAAGTTCCCGTTATGCAGGAGAACTGCTTTCAAGCTTCGCTGTGAGGAATCAATGAAGTGGCACCACTCAGATGGTGTGTGTATCTGTGACAAGTTTTCAAAAAGTTAATTGAAATTATGGCAATAGCAGAGTAGACCATCTAGTAGAAAGAACATTGCCAAATCATGGTTTCATTTTCGATAATGACACACTCAGACATTATTCAAGTAAGTGTTTCTGCTTAAGTCTTGAGTAGAGAAGTTCTGATTTCTCTTTGGAGAGGGCTAGGTCTCTAATGAGGTCATTCAACTTGTTTTGGGTAAGCCTCTCCAGCTCTGTTTGCTCTTCATCATGTGTGTAGTCAAGATTGACCAAAGGTCCCACATGTCTGCCAATTGCATCTTTGTCGGATTCTCTTTTGTCTCCTAAAGAATCGAGTCCATGCTGTGGAGGTATCAGAATTGGCATTGTGCCATCTTGAGGGATCAGTCTGATTGCGGAGTCTACATTTGGATAAACAATGTTATGCTTGTTCTTCATGGAGAATTCAGTTATGTTAACATTGCAAAAGTAACAATTGCCATGATGGTCTCAGCTCCCTCCATATCATGGGTATAGTGAATGGCATTGACTTTTTCCTTTGGTTCAACCTGTCACCTAATCCATTCAAACATGCAATACAAATAACATGTGGTGCCCATGCCTTATCTTGGCCACCTAGTGGACAGCTGAAGTATAGCCAGTAAGTTTTCCGAAGATCCATTGTGATTGTACGCTATTGTGATTTAGTCACAAATGAGCTGCACACATAGCAGAAAATGTCGGGGTGATTTTTACACTTTCGAGGCATGATGATCAATGAGTAGGTTGATGTAAATCACCTAAAAAAATAAAATGTGTAAATGGGTGACAAAACAAAACACAACACACAACTAGACATGTGACTGTTATGCCAAAGAATAAAAGGGTGTACATGTGCAATGTTTGCAAATTTGTGGCCAGCAACTGCTCTTGCCTAAAATACCACAAGACAACCTGTGGAAAGCCTAAGTTGAAATGACAAAATGCCATATGTGAGGGTACAGAAACAATGAAGTAAAAACCTACACCTAAGCTGCAATGGCAAAATACTCCACTACATGTATAAAGGGCACATATTATATATTGTATATATAGTATTATATAGTTATATGCATAATATATATATTATTATATCTAGAAGTTATATGCATATTATATATACTGTATATTATATTATATTATATTATATATCTTATGATCAGTCTCCTCTCAAAAACTAGACGTGCTAGAGGAAAACTGAAACACAGATTTGGAATTGGTATCCCAACAACTATCTAGCCCACCCATAATTATATCTGATGAAAAATACTTGTTGGCCAGTGTAATTACACACAAAACAAAATAAATAAATTAAATCAAAATAAGTACAGGGTGCATTTATGAGAATAGAGAGAAATATCAGTTATAGTTATGCAAGACAAAAAGTACATCAGTTAAGTCAACTACCCATAAGGTAAATTTATGACAAACACCAAGTACTAAATTACTCATCTTAATTAAGTAATCATCCACCTTGTATAGTAGAGGTGTACTGGAACCAGTTTTTTGGCTGGAAACTGAAAGCCAAAATATCCAGCCAATAAATTTGGGTTCCAGCCAGAAGCCAGAATATCTGGCCGCTGGAACCTTTTGTGTTAGCTTAGGCTCTACCTAGTAGGTCTATAATTTTAAATAATATATGTATTATTAATATCTAAATTGGTAAACTTTAACTCCATTTCTAGCAATTATTGTTTTTGGCACTTAGATGGTTCTTGCATGTGGCGCCTCATTAAGCAAAATATTATTTCACTTGTTTTATCACTTTTATGTTTTCTCTTTACAGATATAAATATTAAATATATTTCATTTACATATATATATATTTTTTATAAGCATAAGGCTAAGTTATAGTCTATATTCTATAATAATAAATTTTTAAAAAATGTCAATATCTGGAGTTTGGGAATATTTTAGAATTGATGATAAAGATAACAGTAAAGCTATTTGCACTCTGTTCTGAAGAAACTGTTGTATCAAGAGGACCTAGCAATAAAGGTAGCAAATATTATAGCACAACCCTGCTTTTTAAGCACCTACAAGGTAAACATCATAATGTTTATGATTTGGTACAAAAAGAGAAAATGAAGAAAGATGAACCAAATAAAAGACTCTCTGAAGAAGTTACAACTTCCTCAGAGGAAGTGCTGTAGTTGCACTTCCTCCGCAACTACAGCAAAAAACTCAAAACAACTAACCATTTTTCAGGTGATAGAAAAAAGAAAATTTGGGATATAACTGACAAAAGAAGTACAGTATAGAAATTCATAGGAAAATAGGAGAAATGATTGCTGCTGATCACTAGCCATTTTCTTTAGTTGAGGATGAGAGATTTAAAAGATTGATAGAGCATTTGGCTCCATAGTACAACCTACCTTCTAGAAGATATTTTAGTGATCAGGTTATTCCAGACATATATAGCTACTAGAGTAAAAAATAAAATACTTAATGAAATTAGTAATGCTGAATACATATCTTTGACTGCAGACATATGGACATGTTTGTACAATAATGTAAGCTTTTTAAGCTTTTTGGGACATTGGTGACTGAGGAATTCAATACAGGAAATGCAACATTACAAATCAGCAGCTTTAGAGATAGCCATACAGCAGGAAATATAGGTAAAAAAATTAAAGAAGAAATGATAACAGATTGGAATATTGGGGATAATAAGGTACATGCTATTATAGCAGACAATGCTGCAAATATATGCAAAGGTGTTAGATTAGCAGGATTAAATAATGAATCTTGCTTTATACATACATTACAGTTGGTTATACATGATGCTTTATTTGCTCAAAGAACAGTTAAAGATGCTATAGCAGTGAGCAAAAAAATAGCTGGACACTTTCATCGATCAGCCTTAGCCACATCAAAATTGACCAGCATTCCAAACTGCAAGCCTAATTCAAGATATTGAGACAATGGAATTCAACTTATGATATACTAGCTCACATACTAGAACAGAAATGAGCATTAACTCTATATGGTGCTGAAAATAACTTAGACATGCCATCACCTAACCACTGGGCACTGATTGAAACTGTAATAAATGTATTAGAACCATTGAAAGACCTCACATTGAGATTAAGCTCTGAAAATGCATCAATATCAATTGTTATCCCAGCTATCAAAGCCCTAAGAATGTACCTTGAGAAACCTTGGGATAGATCTGGAGTAGAAACCATGAAGACAGTTACTCAACCCTATATGTGAGTGGTTTGGATCATTGTATGATGAAAAATGTTTTGGACTTGCTACTGTCCTTAATCCACAGGTGCCCGGACAGTTCGCTACTGGGCAGTTCGCTACCGGACGTTTCGCTACTGGACGTTTCCCTACTGGACGTTTCCCTACTGGACATTTCCCTACCGGATGTTTCGCTACCATATATAAATTTACCAGTAAGTAAAATTAAGAAGGTAATAAAATTTATTAAAAAATTACGAGAATTATTAAATGAATACAAGGATTATTAAATGATTACATGAATTATTAAAAGAATTTTATTTTTTAAAAAGAATGAAAGAATGCATAAAACATTTGATACAATAAAATATCTACAAATATTTAAGATTATGCGCAATAGCGCGAAGGAATTCCAGTTTATTTTCAGAATCATATCTTCTCAGTAAATTATGGATCCTCTGCTCACAGTCCCTATACTTTTTCTTCTTCTGAGTTGCGTTTAGGTTAGGTTAGGTAACATTACAGTATAAACAATTAAAAGAACACAAGACATACAAAAAATTAAAAGAACAGCGGAAATATAAGAATTAGAACAAAAGGCAAAGGATATAAAAAAAATATTCCAATCAAACAATTAAAAATTAAAATGTAGATAGAGGAACCAACCTTTATGGAAGCGCGAGTGACCAGACACTGAATTGCTAATAAAGTGAATAACAGTGAGTATTTTTCTCAAAAATTCTAAAGTTAGTTGGTACGTTATGTTGCTATTTTTTGTATTTAAGTAACCAAAAGGGGAGAGGCAGAGGGATCAATGTTAAATGTCAGTTTTTATAAAGAGAGATTCTAAAATTCTAAAAATTCTAAGAGAAGTGTCATCAGATGATGAGGCTAAAATTTTAAAATGTTTATCCAAAAGGGCAAGATTGCAGGACTGGGCATGTTCTCTTATAGGAGAAAATTCTTTAATGACAGCGAAGTTAGATGCCGGTAGTGAAACATCTGGTAGCAAAATGTCCTAGTAGCGAAACATCCGGTAGCAAAATGTCCGGTAGCGAATGGTCCTAGCACCAATCCACAATACAAATAGTGACCATTCAGCAACACTTATGACTATGACAAATGAAGGATTTGGCTGAAAGAAGTAGTATTGCTCGTAAACAAAATGGAAGAAGAAAGTAAAAATGAAACAACCTCAAGTGATGATTCTGAGATTGACAAATTTGACAAAAATTCACCAGGCACTAAATCATTTTGGGATTGCTTTGAAAAAGTGATACACAATCAGAAAGAAAAGTGCAAACAAATTGAGGAAGAACCTGAATCCAAAATGACTAAAAGAAAGAAAAGTTGCCATAGAGCATTCCATCAATAACAGAATTCATAATGAAATTGAGTTATACCTTGACTCACCTCAAATTGAGTCCTGAACTCTAATACTCTCATCTGGTGGAATGAAAATTAAAGAATGTTTCCTACTACAAAACTTGCCAAAGTAGCAAGAAAGTATTTATGAATTCCACCTTCAAGTGTGTTCATTGAGCAGATGTTTAGCCAAGCAGGTAACATTTACACAGAATGATGGAATTGCCTATTGCTAGAAATGGCTGATAAACTTCATTTTCTTCATGCTAACTTATTGAAGTATAATTTTAACTATTGTAGCACAGTTTTTTTCCTTTGTAAACAGTAGTTACTATCTTTTGACTTTTCTCTTCCACTCTTTTCTATGCTGTGTTTATAATTCATTATAAATCTAGCATTTCTTTTATTGAGGAAAACATTAAACAAGGAACTTTTTGTATAATTTAGCTAATGTATATACAAAAATCATGAAAAATGGCAGTTTCAAAATAAAAGCAGTTTTATAATTTTTGTTTTATTATCATAAAACAATATAAAAAACTACCTAGCAAGGAAAATGTTTGAATGTTTTATCATATATTTCATTTGTTATTTGAAGGAATAGCTAAGGACTTTGCATAAATATATCAAAATCTGTTTATAAATAATTCTTTTTTCCTTCTGTTTTTTTCTCTCTTTAATATCATTAAAAACTGAAAGATTCTAGATTGGCCAGATATTAGACAGAGTTCTGGCTGGAACTGGAACTTGCAATAAATGGCTGGAATTCTGGCCAGCAGGAACTGGAACTGGAATTCTGGTATGCCTCTATTGTATAGGTAGCTGGGTGAAAGATTTGGTAATTAACTGGGACCAGTTTTCTTCATTTGACAGTTCACTTGTTCAATCCCATGCAGGATTACCTAAAACAAAGAAAGACAAGGGAAGAGTTAGGCTTGTCATGCTGAAAAATTGCCAAACTAAGCTACCCATGTAATGCATGAGGGGCTGGATACCAATCTTCGACAGGAGCTCAGGTTAATCTAGTTACTGCTGAGTTGGTCATAAATTTAGGATTGCCATAAAACCAGCTTCTTCTTGTATTATTTAAGGAATACCATAGAAAATGCTAGAATGCTAGAAATGGCTGATAAACTTCATTTTCTTCATGCTAACTTATTGAAGTATAATTTTAACTATTGTAGCACAGTTTTTTTCCTTTGTAAACAGTAGTTACTATCTTTTGACTTTTCTCTTCCACTCTTTTCTATGCTGTGTTTATAATTCATTATAAATCTAGCATTTCTTTATAAATAATTCTTTTTTCCTTCTGTTTTTTTCTCTCTTTAATATCATTAAAAAAAAAAAATTGCCAAACTAAGCTACCCATGTAATGCATGAGGGGCTGGATACCAATCTTCGACAGGAGCTCAGGTTAATCTAGTTACTGCTGAGTTGGTCATAAATTTAGGATTGCCATAAAACCAGCTTCTTCTTGTATTATTTAAGGAATACCATAGAAAATGCTAGAATGCTAGAAATGGCTGATAAACTTCATTTTCTTCATGCTAACTTATTGAAGTATAATTTTAACTATTGTAGCACAGTTTTTTTCCTTTGTAAACAGTAGTTACTATCTTTTGACTTTTCTCTTCCACTCTTTTCTATGCTGTGTTTATAATTCATTATAAATCTAGCATTTCTTTTATTGAGGAAAACATTAAACAAGGAACTTTTTGTATAATTTAGCTAATGTATATACAAAAATCATGAAAAATGGCAGTTTCAAAATAAAAGCAGTTTTATAATTTTTTTTTATTATCATAAAACAATATAAAAAACTACCTAGCAAGGAAAATGTTTGAATGTTTTATCATATATTTCATTTGTTATTTGAAGGAATAGCTAAGGACTTTGCATAATATATCAAAATCTGTTTATAAATAATTCTTTTTTCCTTCTGTTTTTTTCTCTCTTTAATATCATTAAAAACTGAAAGATTCTAGATTGGCCAGATATTAGACAGAGTTCTGGCTGGAACTGGAACTTGCAATAAATGGCTGGAATTCTGGCCAGCAGGAACTGGAACTGGAATTCTGGTATGCCTCTATTGTATAGTAGCTGGGTGAAAGATTTGGTAATTAACTGGGACCAGTTTTCTTCATTTGACAGTTCACTTGTTCAATCCCATGCAGGATTACCTAAAACAAAGAAAGACAAGGAAGAGTTTAGGCTTGTCATGCTGAAAAATTGCCAAACTAAGCTACCCATGTAATGCATGAGGGGCTGGATACCAATCTTCGACAGGAGCTCAGGTTAATCTAGTTACTGCTGAGTTGGTCATAAATTTAGGATTGCCATAAAACCAGCTTCTTCTTGTATTATTTAAGGAATACCATAGGTAAAGATTAAGTTTTTTGTCTGATAGGCATGGTGACTCTAGAAGTTACAGTACTCATAAGATTTCCCTAATACCCTGTGAGTTCTTTGTTATTGAAAATCTGGGTAAGGATTATTCCATATTCCTGGGATGAGATTTTCTATTGCACAGTGTGCACAGTGGGTTGTAAATAAATTCATTTAATTGAAGAATTTCAGGTAGATTTGGGGATGTGGCTTGAAAGTGGATGGTCAGTGTACCAGTTGAGGTTTAAGTATTTGGATTTTGGCTAAAAATATAATAGTTACCCTTTTTTGACAATGTTGAATTCAATTCAATGCAAATGCAGTGAATTTTGGCATAAATTGAGGTTCTGAATGTAGCTGTCGAGTTAACTTTGAACCCTAGACCAAGGGTTCCCAAACCTTTTTACACATGACCTTTACCAAGGCTACTATCTATCCAGAATGACCCAAAGTCTTTGAGGTAAAAAAGATTAGTGTTATGTGTCATGCATTGGGTGTGAAACTCATCCATTTGTATGCTATCTGACTTTAACACACATTACTAAGATTATCTTGCATACCTATTTTAGTAACTAAATATAGATTTTCTGTTACAGTGCTAAGAGACCTTAAATTCTTGGGAAACAGCATGAACTATGTAATATCAAGGCTGTATTAAACTTTATGCACATATGAATCATCACAAGATTCAAGTCCATGTATCAAAGGTCCAAAGTCACAAATAGAGGTGCATGTCATAATTTTTTAACTAAACATAAATTGATGAAACTTCATACACAGATGTATCATTACAAGACAATGTGTCATAAGCAAAACTCAGGTTCTTGCACCAAAGGTTAAAGGTCACAAATAGAGGGGACATTGGTTTCATTCTAACATAGTTCTTATGTTTGATAGGTCTATCAGTTATGCAGATATTCCTGATGATTGGAAAAAAACAAATGTAGTAGGTACCCATTTATATAAAGGCTAGCAAAAGGGAAGTAGGTAACTATAAACCTGTTAATATAACATCATTGGTAAGAAGGATGTACTAGAAAGAATTATAAAGAATAGTATGGTATTCAAGACCATTTGGATAATTTTAATTTCATTTTAAGCTCCTTGCATAAATTTATCTTGGGAAGATCTTGTCTGTCTAATGTTTCTAGACTTTTTGGTTTTACTGATCAGGTAGATATGATGCGCATGATGTAAACGTTATTTATTTGTTAGTTAGGTATTCCCTCTCTTGTTGTGATGATATATTTTCATGTAATAAAGAAATGTAGTTTCAGTTTGAAATTTTTTCTGTTTGTGTGTACCCTTTGTTGACTTTTCATGCATAATACCACAGTTTGAAAACCACTGCTCTAGAGCTTAGGCCTAACATTAATTAATACAAAATTATTTTTATAATTTTTACACACATGTTGGATATTTTTGTCTTTATAATAATTTGCAAGTATTTTATAGGCTACATAACTACCTGTATTTCTTATTAGAAACATAAAAAGAGGATGAAAATAGTTATAAAGTCTATGCCATACGGTAGCCTGTAGGTCAGTGTTTAATTAAAAAGGAAGTCTGTTTGATATATTTAACCATACACGCAGAATATAGCTACTGGTATAACAAATAATTTATTAAAACTGGATATTTTATTGCTAAGGCGGGGGAAAAAAATCACTCTACCCAAATTTATTGTTTAATTTAAGGGTTTGAGTCTAGGCTATCTTTTCAGGACAGAACTTAGACAACAGTTGTGAAATATTAGCATACTTATTTAAAAGTACAAGAGATACTAGCACATTACAGTTCTTTCCATATGGATGATAAACTCAGACAGCCATACCAGGGACACTTAATTAAGTTTACAAATGTTGTAAAAGGATGGCAGTCCAGATGGTTCATTCTGGATCCTGAGACAGGCTCTTTAGAATATTATCTTGTAAGTATGATAAACTGTTAAGCTTAGGTTACAGTATGATTAAAATTAGTAATAGGAGAGGTTATTAGGCTGTCATATTTTAAATCTAGCATTTGGATTCCTGCCTTCAGGACCATTTACATTCATAAGGTAGATAAACTAAATAGCCAGGTAATTCTAGGTTTGTTTGTGCCTAAGGCCTCAATGTTTGAAAGATAATAAGGCCTAAATGCAAATTGTAGATTACAGTACAATACCTTACATTGGTAAGCCCAGACAAATTTTACACAGTTTCAGTAGTGTAAAAAAGGTACCAATAAAATATTAAATCTGTTAAGTTATTTGTCTAATCAGGCTGGGTCTAATCAGGCTGCACTTTTTGTTTGTATCTTGTTTTATGCAGGAAGGAGGGGCCAAAGGCGAATGCCTACAAAAGAAGAAGAAGAAGAGGAGAGCCAAAATCAAGAAGATTGTTCCGGAGTTGACCAGTTGAGTAGATGAAAGATTGAAAATACTGATTAACTGTTGCAGTAGAGAGATGGACAGAAAAGGAATGAGAAAGTGTCAAAAGTCTGGTGCTGTATGTTCTCCTTAAAGGAGGTGGCATGCAGTTAGAGAGTTCAGAAGAGCAATGTCTGTTATAGTAGCGATAGTAAGGAGAGAGTGAGGCAACATTGTGGTGAAGAGAGAGGGATTGAAGACAGTGAGTAAGAGGCAGGGAATTGATGAGGCAAAAAGCCTTTGATTCCACCCAGTCAAGTATGACTGTGTAGGTTGAACCACCCCATACATGAGAAGCGTACTCCATACATGGGTGGACAAGACTCCTGTACAGAGACAGCAACTGAGTGGGAGTGAAGAAACTACAGAGGCAGTACAGAACACCTAACCTCTTAGAAGTTTTTTGGAAAAAGAGTACCTATATATGATCTTTCCAAGAAAGATCATGAGAAAAAGAAATGCCAAGAATGTTAAGAGGAAGGATTGTATTGTGTGTTGTTGAAGGTTGTGATGAGTAGACGGATGGAGGAATTGAGTTTTTGAGGCATTGAAAACTACAGGGTTTTCTCTGCCCCAGTCAGAGATAGCAGAAAGATCAGAGGTCAGGTGCCCCATAAATATCCCACGCAAATCATGGAGTGACTGCTGAGAGTGATGCTTTGTGAAGTGGATGGAGAAATGAAGGGTGGAATCATTGGCATTGGAATGGATAGGACAGGAAGTGTCACGACTCAATAGATCATTGATTGATAAATAAAGGGAAAAGAGTGGATGACAGGAGAGAGCCTTAAGGAACACCACTATTAATAGCTTTAGGAGAACACTGGCAATCTACAACTGCAGCTATAGATTGGCCAAAAAGGAAATCAGAGATGAAGGCAACTGAGGTGGAATTATCAGCATAGGAGTGAATAGAACAGGAAGTGTAAATTAAAAGATCATTAATAAATAAAAGGAAAAGAGTGGGTACTGGTATTTGAGGTAAAGTGGTACTGTACTGCTAATACCAGAAGTTGAAAGTGGCTACTGGTAAGTAGCAGCACAATATCAATTTTTTTACCTATGAATTTTACTGTACATTTTGCAGGGTGAATAACTTGACTGATAGCAAGGTATTTTTTAATGTCTATGAATTTCAGTTTTATGATCTTCTTTGTATAAGCTGCTTAAAGCAAGAGCTGAGTTATAACACATTCAGTTTATTATCTTATCTGTACAAAATTAAGACCATTGGATTTTAGAAACAAAGTATGGTACTAACTGAATTCCCAGATAACTATATTCTTAAGTCATTTAAAATGTAATGCACTATAGAAAGCAGCTTTTCCATGCTGACTTGTGTTGGTGGAAGAGCAGAAACTATCTGTGCTGCATCTACCAAAGGATTTGGTCTCATTGCTGCCCACCACAGTGGAACAGAAAACTCATCATTGCTTTTCACACAAGGTTCACAGTCCTATTGAATGCAGATTGTAAGGTTTACCTTACAGGAATCGTGCTTAAGTGCCATATGACCTGGAACAAGCCTTTTTTTTCTTTCCTTTCAAATGTTCTGTGTGAAGATTCCTCATTTCACAGAGGCCAGGCTTTTTTTTTTTTAATGCAGGAATGAGGGGCCAAGGGTAAACACCCACAAAAATGCCACCCCTACAGAGGAAGAAGAGAGCCAAAATCAAGGTCCAAGGTTTTTGAGATGCCTGGACACTGCATTTGAAAGATTGGGGGTCATAGACAGGGGGAAAGATGAATTGAGGAAGATTGTTCCAGAGTTGACTGGTTGAGTAAATGAAAGATTGAAAATATTCATTAACCCTTGCATTAGAGAGTTGGACAGAAAAGGAATAAGAATGAGTAGAAAGTCTGGTACTGCATACTCTCCTTAAAGTCGGAGACATGCAGTTACAGAGTTCAGAAGTGCAATGTCTGTTATAATCGCAATAGGAAAGAGAGAGTGATCCAGCATTGTGGTGAAGAGACAGAGATTGAAGACAGTCAGTAAGAGGCAGGGAATTGATAAGATGAAAAGCGTTTGAGTCCATCCAGTCAAGTAGAGCTGTGTGGGGTTGAGCCACCTCACACATGAAAAGTGTACTCTACAGGGATGGACAAAACCCCTGTACAGAGACAGCAATTGAGTGAGGGTAAAGAAACGCTAGAGTTGGTACAGCACACTTAACTTTTTAGAAGCTGTTTTAGAAAGAGTGTATATGTGATCTTTCTAAGAAGGATCATCAGAAAAGGAAACACCAAGAATGTTAAGAGAAGAAGGACTGAGTTGTGTATTGTTGAATATAAGGGGCTAGTCATGTGGGAGAGTGTGATGAGTAGACAGTGAAGAAACTGAGTTTTTGAGACATTGAAAGCCACAAGGTTTTCTCTGCCCCAGTCAGAGGTAGTAGAAAGATTATAGGTAAGGTGGACCATAGCCATCCCACATGAATCATGAAGTGGCTGTTGAGAGTGATGCTTTGTGAAGTGGGTGGAGAAGTGAAGGGTGGAATCATTGGCACAGGAATGGATAGGACAGGAAGTGTGACTCAATTGATCATTGATTGATAAATAAAGGGAAAAGAATGGATGACAGGAGAGATCCCTGAGAAATATCACTATTAATAGCTTTAGGACAACAGTGGCCATCTACAACTGCAGCTATAGATTGGCCAGAAAGGAAATCAGAGATGAAGGCACAGCTAGAAGGATAGAAACCAAGGGAAGGTGGTTTGGAAATTAAAGATTTGTTCCAGACTCTATCACAAGCTTTTGATATGTCCAGCACAGTAACAAAGGTTTCACTGAAATCCTGAAAGGAGGATGACCAAGAGTCAGAGAGATGTGCAAGATCATCACCAGTAGAGGTCCTTTGCAGAACTCGTATGATGAACTGAAATAAGATTGTGAAAAGAGGGGTGTTTAAGAATCTTGCTGTTAAGAATAGATTTAAAAGGAAAGAATTTTTGGGGAGTTGAAGAACAGGTTTTGTTTGTTGCCCCTTCCTCTTAAGTTGGCTGGTGAAATAGAGAGGTGGTTTCTTGCACACTCCATTTCACATAGCTAGGGTACTCCCAGCTCATCTAGAATTGTTCTGAGCCAGGTGTCTAATCTTCTTTTGAAGATATCTACCAGTACACCACTCATGTTCCTTTGTTCCTCAGGCAGCTGGTTGAACATTCTCTTGGTCCTCTCACAACGAAATTATTTTCCTTCAGGGCTTGAAGATGTTCCCTCAGCCCTGAAATGACAAGTATTTTACTCACCATGGTGAGTAAAATCTAGTTTTGCTGAGTAAAAATAATTTCACAATCACCAGTGGTGAGCTTGTCATCCATCTGTTAAATCAGTTAATCATTGAATAAGTTTTTATTACAACAAAATGAAAGGGTAAAATACTATGTAAGACACTTATCTAACCTGCTGCTAAGAAAGCATTACTTCATGTAGAGACTTGTTCTGTCATCCACAATTTCTAGTATCTCTTCTACAGTTATTAGCATGTCTTCTATTCTCTTGTCCTTAAAGATTGTTCTCCAGCCTATGGCTTCCATGCTGGATGCAATACCTTCCCAATTTATAGCCTTAGACAGGGCTGCCGAGAGGGCGGGGAAGCCGGGATAAATGCCCTGGGCCTGGACCAAGGGGGGAAAAAATCTAAAAATATTAATAAAGCAATTGATTAAATAACGGAGATGAAATATAATTAATGAACACACATTTTATACAGATTTTCATAGTCAAACTGAAACAGATAAAATATCTGCAGTCCACCAATGCCCAAGACTGACTGACAGATCTGGGAACCATTGTAATTGAAAGCCAGCTAGCCCATACTTTAAATTTCATCAGAATCATTTACCACTTTGCTAGAGAGAAGGCAAAGAAAGTACACTTCTAATTATGAAAATCTTGCAGTAAACAATTGTCTTGCCTGCATGGACTGGTACAGCATTTGTAAATTGTATGGTGATAGAATTAATATAATTGATTTGAAAAACAAAATGGTCATTTTCTTCCGAGTTGTTTATTCATACTGTATGTTTTGAATAGTGACTTGGACATATAATCAGTTTGCTTGTTATGTACACAAAAAACATTCATAATAAAATAATGAGTAAACAGGGGGGGCCCATATACCAGTCCTTCCCTGGAGCAGCTCTCAGTGGCCCTGGCCTTTGCGTGAAAATTAAAAATTTCAAATTTGCCTCTCTCTGTAGGCTAGTGCATGTTCTTTCCTTCTCTCTTGCTTTTATATTGGTTATTATTTCAATGATGATGTGATCTGATATTATAGGTGGGGCTATTTCTGTGTTATGAATTAGGTTGCTGCTGTTTGTGAATACCAAATCTAGGCAGTTGTTTTTACTTGTATTTTCCATTATTTCTTGTGTTAACATAAATTCATTGCTTCTCAAATTCTTTATCAGTGCCTTCCTCAGCAGAGCTGCTTGACAACATTTCTTCCTCATCTAAAACTCTTTCAAGTCATGTGCCCTTTTGGGGCAATTGTCAGCAACACTTCCTTCATTTTGTCTCTTCAGTAACAACAGTAATTTGTACCAAGGATTGCAGTAGACTCCAGCAAGTAGAATATCATTTTCCATCAGTTGTTTTTGGCACTGTACCAATGCATCTTAAAGCCTTTGTGCCAGACTAGAATCTCCCATCTTTGCTGCAGTCATCTTTAGTTTTACCCAGAGGCTGTAAAACTTACCAGGCCTGAGGAATTCTTTGAAAGTGCTCATAAAGGGCACTATATTTATTCCATTTAAAACTTATTTTAGGAGAACTAAGATATTTAATCCTGGATTCTGTTTCTAATAAAGCAAGTTTTGCTATTAGGCCTAATACTGAAGAGTATCATCTTGGTGGTAATTAAGTTTCACAACATTTATGTAAGCAAATTTGCCGATAAAGAAAAAAAGGAGTTAGTAAATAGAGAAAAGGGGGAGAGAGAATACTGTTCCTGCAGCAATAGCAGTTGAGCCACTAAACAATAAGTTATCCATCTTCAAGGTCATTGATAAGCGAGGTTGCCATATATAAGTATTTTTAATCCCAGTTTCCAATTCTGAAATCTTTAATTCAGACTGGTTTAAAAATAAATAATATAGGTAACTACAGCGCCGGGCTTAGGATATTTCGGGCCCTGTGCAGAGTATACTGTACGGGCCCCCCATGACACAAGTCAAATTGTTTTTCATTGTTAATCATTTTATTTTAGTAGATTGTTAACAAGTACAACAAGTAAAAAAATTTACAAGTGCACCTGTAACAGAATACCAACAGACCAACAGCCTTTACTATTATTACTACTTATTACTTTAGTATTATCAAATATTTAAACTATCATAAGAGGTTTCAACCAGCGCCGGCCTTAGGATATTTAATTAGGAATAGGATAATTCAATTTAATTAGGATATTCAACAAAAGTAAATACACAAAATAAAGTTTGTAAATATACAAAAAAGAAAATAACTTAATCAACTACAAATGAATATTTGGCAATTGTAATATAAGAATACTAAAACATAAAAGAATTAACTAGATTTAATAAAAATAAACATAAACCAATTGCAGGTATATATAAGTAACAAAAATCTTTTCATTAAAATCTATCTACTGTTTTAAATGACTGAGAAGAAAAGAAAAATCAAGCTAATACACAAATATATATTACACAATATTACACAAATAAATTACATTAATTTACACCAATTTTGGCACTCTGACGTCGATGGTAAATTTGTGTGAAATTTTTGGACCCCCCTAAGTTGCGGGCCCTGTGCGACCGCATGGTTCGCACACCCCTAAGGCCAGCACTGGTAACTAATAATTAGTTACATTTTTAATAACACTAAAAATGGATCTTGTTAAAATTAACAAGTGTCACTCATGCAAATTCTAAAAAAATTTGTTATCCTATATTGGCAAATTTGTTGCCAGTAAAATAGTGTACTACCTTTCAAAATGATACTATCAAACATTTAATTAAAAATGGTACTGGTACTGCTATTTCAAAATTAATTCAAGTGGTACTGGTATAAAAGTTGTGTGTGTCTGGTATCTGGTACCCAGCCCTCCTCATGTCCCAAACCAAGTAATTGGGTGGGGAAGGGAGGCATACTGGATTGCACTTGTCAATCTGTTTGTGTCTCCATCTGGGGATGCCACTCCTTGGGATTTATCCCAAGATCTTGGCATTTTCAGCGATACCTAGGGATATTAGGATTTCTTTAAACAAATATAACTAATCTTGGGATATATATTTCTTGGGATTTTTTACAAGTGGATCTTGGGTTTTTTTTTAAATTTCTGAGTGGCATCCCTGTCTCCATCTATCTATCTGTCTGTCTGTCATACTCTGGTTTCTGCACTATATCTTTTGAACTGTTCAACACGTGTTGATGAAACTTCTTACACATCACCAGACAATGTCATGAACAAGAATCAGGTCCTTGCATCAAAGATCAAAGTCACAAATTAGAGGTCAAAGGTCAAATGGAGCTTTTTTATGTCCATGCCATAACTTTTGAACCATGCAACATAAATTGATAAAACTTCACACATGTGTACCACCACCAGACAATGTGTTATGAGCAAGAATTAGATTGTTGCATTGAAGGCTAAGGTCGCAAATAGACATCAAAGGTCAAATGGAGGTCTATGCCATAACTTTTGAACCACTCCACATAAACTGATAAAACTTCATACAGGCAGTTCCACAGTGATTGGTTTATGTTCAGAGAAATTTTTTTTTATTCCTCACAGTTCCATAACTGCAAAATATCTGTGGTCTATCTTAGGGCTTTTCTTAGCAAACACACGCAGCTTAGGGTTAAAATATAAACTTTGGTCAGGAAATCTGTCTTCTCTCTTGAGGATGGACAAAAATAGCAGTGACCAACATTACTTGAATCTGACATGAGAAAATTTTTAATGATTAATGAATTTTGGCTAGCCTACAAACCATAAGCGCATGGCCGTAACTACCTATGAGGTCACCGAAAAAAAAAAAAAGTAATTATTTCCTAAAAAAAAAAAAAGAGACTGAACTGTGAAATATTGCTGCAGCTTTAATAAAAGTATTTTTGCTAACAGGTCCCTTTGTACAGTATTTAATTATAGACAAGGGTTTTGTGTTTAGTGTATAGCTTGGGCTGTGTTTGTAGATGTCATTTTGGTCTGAATTTTGCTCGTCCCGCTGCGCTCAAAAAAAATCTGGACCTCACTAATTTCTAAACCCTAGTTATGGCCCTGCATAAGCGTGACTCATTTAATAGTGTGAATCCTTATATCCAAGACATTAACAATTAACAAACATTTCTAAAAAGAAATTTGAAGATAATCGTTTATTGGAAAGAGAACAAGAGGTGAAAGTTTGTGTGACTGGTGTTACATGACTAATAGTGTTGTAGGTACTGATTCCAGAATTTAGCTGATGCTGATTCTTTGCCTAGATTTTAAAAAAATCAATTCCCTTCAGAAACTTTCAATTTTCATATTTTTACATTTCAAATTTGTTCAAATGCTTTTACTTAGCTCACTGCACAGTATACAGTACCAGAATTTATTACTCGTATACTGTAGCTAAAATGTCAAATAGTTTTATTACTCAGTAAAATGATAAAATGATTTTATATTAGTTTCATAAATTGAATACCAATATTTAAAGTAATTGGTTTTCCTTATGTTGAAAGTATTTTCTTTCTCAACAAAGTAAATGACAAAAAATTTCATCAAAATTTCAAGGCTCTGGTGGCCAATTTGAATAAAAGAATGGATATACAATTTGGGTTTATAAAATTAAAATACTTAAAATAAAGACAACGTGTAGTAAGATAGTGTAATATAAAAATTATAAAGTACAAATTAATATAGAATTATTATTAATATAGAGTAGGTGATTACAGTAGTTTAAAATATTTAGAGATTAGCTAGTTAGAGAAAATGTAAATTTGAGTAATTCAACTTTAGCTTTGCCTTTTTTTTGTGACTGGAAAATGTATTTTATACAATTACACTTAGAAATAAGTATAAATTATCATAGTTTTCTGTACGTTCAATATTCTATAAATATAGGTTTTGTTTTGTAATAAAAATTTTAAAATTGCATTGAATCAGTAAGAGAATTAGCTAAATTTGACAGATGGTGATGCCAAAAAATGGCTGATTCTGCCAATGCTGATTAATCAGTACACCACTAATGACTAACATTACAAAATGTTCATTATAAATAAGAACCTAAAAAATCTATGAAAATTATAACTTCCAATCAACTTTTTTTCTAGTTCTGACAATCAGAAAGTCAAGAAAAACAATCTCTATATGCAAGGTGTATTAATTTACTTTTAAAACAGAGCATTTGTATCAGTTAGGTTTTCTATCCAAGTAGTATAAAATGCCTTGCTCTGAAAATATTTTTTGACATTTTGTAATTATTGAATTCATGCCATTGCAAACTGGTATTTGCAAAGTAATAATGTCCATTTATAAGGGAGGTTATTTTCACAATCTTTGAAGTGTTTTCTAACAGAATTAAGCAGAAAATATCACAAAGACAAAATTGGTTTTTCATTGCTGTATCCACAGTAGTGTGGAAATGCCTACACATATTACATAATCATGTGTGCATGAAGTTTCAAGAATTTATGTTGTGTATCATCACAAGATGCGTCATGAGCAAGAATTGGGTTTTTGCACTGAAGGTCAAAGTCACAAATACAGGATGGGACAGTGATATCATTTCAACATATTTCTTATTATAAATTGTGAGCTGACCTTAGGTCACTCCAAACTGTTGTTTTTTATTTAATCATAATCATTTGTAAACATTCCTAACTGTATTAAATATTTGATCTACCATTTTAGATTTTGCATTTTCTGAGAGAATATATGGTAGCTACGAAGTTACTGCGTAAATTATTTTTAAAATTAAAGGTGATGTTATGTTTTGCAATTTAAAGTTTCTTATTGAGGCCCACCAGTATTTTGGGACTAAGAATTTTTATGATGTGTTTGTCAAAAGTAAAGTAGGTCCTATATGAATTTTAAAATATACATAAATTTTACAAACTTATCTAAGGACCCATTTCCTTTTCTCTGTGGAGTGGCCATGTTGCTTGAACTAGGGACTAAAAACACTTGGATCAGTTACACATTCAAGGATACATAGGGGTTCACAAACAAATAAAGCACCATAATAACCTCGGTGATCCAGTTTTACCTTTTATGACAGGATTGGGTAATACCTCTAGTGATAGATAGAGATGAATATCTCTTCTTACACACACAAGAAACCACTTCCATTCCTCTCTATTTCTCATTAATCATTTTGCCACCTGTTTTGCTCCATGTTTATTCACATGTTACTAATTGTATCATTCCATTTATGCAGTGTTCCTCTACTTTTCATACACGTCAGGGTTGGGGTAATTAGTAATCATAATTGTAATTAATTACAAATTCTGGAATAATTATGTGTAATCAGTAATCATGGACAAAAAAATGTAATCATAATTGTAATTGATTACAGGCAAAATAGGTCATGTAGTCATGATACAGTAATGTAATCATGATATAGGTTCAAAACATGTTGTCCAAGTGTGTATAAAAACATTTTCACCTTCACACGAAGAAAAATTCTTTGAGTCTACATATATAAATAATTTTTTCTTCCCATTCATATTTATATACCATATGTATTATAATGACAATAAATATGATCATGAACCACATGATCAAAAATTGAGGCTTCCTTTTATGTAAATTAAATAAAAAATAACCAAAAGTAATCTTGATTACTTTCCAAAGTAATCAATTATGTATGAAAAAGTGTGCAATTGTGATCATAATCATGAAGATGCCAAGTAATCATAATGGATTATTTTTCAAAGTATTTGCCCCCCAACCCTGTTACACTCCCACTCTTTTATACCTTTTTTACAATTTTCTTCACTCCATTTCATAATTTTGCATTTAATGAAAGTATTATAATGTTAGATTTTCAGAATTTTTGTAATGTGTGTGTGTGGTGTGTGGAACTAATGTTCAGACTTAGTCTGCTTACCCAGTTTTGATGGTTTTCTATTTATTATTATTGTGAGCCAACTGAAGTTGGAGGTAAACTGTTTGGTTGCACATTGTTATCATTGTCAATTTTTCACAAGTAATGTCTATTGGTATTTGATCTACCATTCTACAGTTTGTATTTTCAGAAAGGTTATGTAGTACAAATTTCAAGTGGAAACTATTTTAAAAATGAAACATGATGTATCTATGTCTTGCAACTTTAGCTTTTTATTTCTCATATATATGTGGACTTTGATTTACTCTAAAACTAAAATAATTCTAACTGAATGATATGTTTTAAATGTTTTAAAATTCTTCTACTTTAGTAGAGAAATTTTAAAACACATTCTTATTTTTATTGTGTGGATATCTTTAATCACAAGTTGAATACTGTATTATTTTTAATGGAATAAAGCCATAATATGAGATGAATTTATAAAAAGTACAAGCATTTGGCCTATTTTAAAGTCTTTAATTCATTAGTTGTGAGTGGCTGATGAAGAATTTTGAATAGACCAAAGCTTGTGCTTCTGATAAATCCATTTCTTATTGTAGCTTTATTCCCCTAAAATAATAATTATTATTAATAATAATTCTTATTTTTACTTTTATTGAAAGTCTTATTAATGCAGAACTTGTGTTCAAATTTTTACAAAAATCAAAATTGACAGATTTTTTCAATTGAACCTCAATAATAAAGTACAGTATATGAAATTCTAAAGCATACCATTCTAATTTTTACATTTATTGAAAGTATTATAATGTAAAAAAAGTTTCTCCAAACTGGTTGGGTCACCTGCCTTGATTTTCTAATTATTATTATTGTAGAGTGAAGGAGATAAGTATGAAAAAGCAAGAGGTTCAATTCAACTGGCTGGTGCTGTCATCTCTCCTAGTGATGAAGATTCCCTCACATTCACTGTTTCCCCAGCTGTTGGAGAATCTTACAAACTCAGAGCTCATGATACAAGAGATAGGCAGATGTGGATAAATAGGCTACGAGTAATTGCAGAAATGCACACCAGAGCAATAGCGCATGTGAGTACACTATTATAGACTTTATTTATTCAGTTTGATTTGCTTCTAATATAGTCATGGTCCTCTGATGACAAAGTTGTTTTCTTGTTCCTTGTTTCACCATTAGTGTGGGAATACAGCATATTCTGCCTTTGCTATTTTTCAACATTATTTGGATGGTTATGGGTTCAGTTTATTGGTAGGTACTAGGTTTTCTGTTATTTTTCATGTGTAAATTGTTTTGTATATCTCTCCTTCTTTTATGTAATCTTTCCCAGTATTATAGTTCCTTGTAACGACTGATATTGGCTGAGAGATTTCCTCAAGTTTCTTCTCACTAATTTCTCCTTTTTTATATGAGGATGTTAAGACTGAGCAATACAGTATTTCATTTTTAGGATGATGAGTGTTTTTAGCAAGGGAATCATATTCTTGTCCCTTCTTCTGAAGGTCCTCAATGTTTGCCCTCTTATTCTTTGTCCTTTATTTACTGTTATTTTGTTCTCTCTCTCAAATTTTGAATCATCACTCATTAAAACTACTAAATCCTTTGATCTTGCTCTGAATTTTCTATCTATTTAAGTTCCTCATTTCTTCTGCATCGAAAATTTTCAGATGTCTTAAAGCTGAAAATTTTGTGTTTGTAATGTATAGAAGTGAAGTAGGAGATGAAATCAATAATCATTAATTTAATGAGGATAAAATTAGTAATGATTAATTTAGTGAAATTTAACCCTTTAAGCCCTGAATTTTTTGTAGGGTTAAGTTATGAATGCGTGTATTTGAAACGTTAGCAATTGGCATCTTCAGTCTTTAAAGGGTTAATGAAAAAATTATCATTTTTATTAGGTTCAGAATTTAGGGCATGGTTCTGATTAATCAGTTAATCATTATTTCAAATTTAATTATTAATTAATCAAAAAATATTTTTAGAAAATGAAGGGAAATGATTAATTTTCCTCATAATTTCACCATCATTTTACCTTAAATTTTGTAATGTATCATTTGAATTTGGCACCTTTTTGCATGTATGAACTGTCTAATCTTCCCATAAATGTTTGAGCAAAATGTTTTCTTTGGTCTTATCTTACACAACAGAAACAATAAAGCTCTTTCTTACTCTTTTCAGAAGTAATTAATTTTTAATCATTTTTAATCAGTTAATCATTGATTAATTAGAAAAATTCATCATTCATCACTTTTTCCTAAAAATGATTAATTAACCGTGCCCTAGTTCAGATACTGTTATATAATTGTTGTCTGGGAGGGACAGGGCCAGCAGTCACAGAGGTGGATTTGAAGGCAGCATTCTAGAGTACAGGTCTAAATTTTGAAATGCCATGCTTGCACTCTCTCTGGAAATTTTAATGAATTAGAGGTGTCTGTTTGCTTAAAATGCGGTTCATTAATTAAATTTTAGTGCTAAGTTCTTTCTGCAATACAGGAATACCTCGGATAAGACGGTTAATTCGTTCCGCCGACATGCCGCACTGTTTGAAACCGCCCTGTTCGAGGCATGTTTTAATGGGAAATACTGTAGGTCGTTCCAAGACATTTTAAATTACGTTTTTTGTATGATTATTTTCGATAATTATAATGATTTAACATGTTTAAATGTGAAATAAAACAATAAGAATGCAAGATCACCAGTTGAAAATTCTTTTGTAGGATCGTCTTCTGCTTCTGCATCTTCCTCTTTCGCTTCTTCTTCTTCATAAACTCGTTGTTGTTCTAGATTGATTAGAGATTCATTGTCTAGATCTTTCGAATGCGATTCAATGCACTCGATAACATTTGGTGCATCAACATTTTCGAATCCAAGATCCTTCCCAATGCTAACAATGTCAGTTGCAACTCCTGCAATATGATTTTCGAAACCACGAAAATCAGTTGCACAATGTGGTAGAATATTTTTCCACACTGCTCGCATATTACTCGCAGTGACTTCAAGCCACGCTTGATTGATGTTTTCTATAACATTTCTGATGTTATAATTTTTCCAAAAACTTGTAGTATAGACCGCACGCGGGTTGTTTGAAACTTAATATATCGTCGCACTGACATTCCTTTTATAAGTATCTTAAATATTACATTAAATAATTAATTTTATATTATAATATTCAATCCGTCCTATTGCGAAATCCGTCCTGTTTGAAACCGTCTTATTCGAGGTATTCCTGTATATTGAAAAACATATCGATGGTCATTCTAGCCCCATTATTATTCTTGCACTAATTAAATAAATCAGTTAAAGTAAAACATTATCAGTTCAAAATTCTTTTTGTTTAAAAAATGTCAGCCACTATTTCTTTTGTTTCAACTTGTAATGGGGCCAGGCTGTTAAACAGCACAGAGGAAATAAATTTGGTCATTATACAATATATATATATTATATATATATATATATATATATATATATATATTATATATATATAAAACGCAAAGAACAACGCTTGTATAGGAGAATATTCCGCGCAAGATGAGAGCGAGAGAATGAAACAAATGAAAAAATGAGGTAACCACCCAGGAATCGAACCCGGGATCTTCCGATTGCTGGTCAGATATGATAACCATTACACCATGGGCCTCACTCAATCAAATGTCGTAATTCCTCTACATACGTGCAGAAACCAATGCCCCAAGGGGGCACCTCCCGCATGCCGTACATTATATACACTTAAACTGCAAACACGCAGTATAATTAACGTAAAGAACGATGCTTGTATAGGAGAATATTCCGCGCAAGATGAGAGTGAGAGAACGAAACAAATGAAAAAATGAGGTAACCACCCGGGAATCAAACCTGGGATCTTCCGATTGCCGGTCAGATATGATAACCATTACACCACGGGCCTCACTCAATCAAATGTCGTAATTCCTCTACATACGCGCATATAATGTATGGCATGCGGAAGGTGCCCCTTGGGGCATTGGTTTCTGCGCGTATGTAGAGGAATTACGACATTTGATTGAGTGAGGCCCATGGTGTAATGGTTATCATATCTGACTGGCAATTGGAAGATCCCGGGTTCGATTCCCGGGTGGTTACCTCATTTTTCATTTGTTTCGTTCTCTCACTCTCATCTTGCGCGGAATATTCTCCTATACAACCGTCGTTCTTTACGCTAATTATACTGCGTGTTTGCAGTTTAAATGTATATAATGTACGGCATGTGGGAGGTGCCCCCTTGGGGCATTGGTTTCTGCGCGTATGTAGAGGAATTATGACATTTGATTGAGTGAGGCCCGTGGTGTAATGGTTATCATATCTGACTGGCAATCGGAAGATCCCGGGTTCGATTCCCAGGTGGTTACCTCATTTTTTCATTTGTTTTGTTCTCTCACTCTCATCTTGCGCGGAATATTCTCCTATACAAGCATCATTCTTTACGTTAATTATACTGCGTGTTTGCAGTTTAAATGTATATAATGTATGGCATGCGGGAGGTGCCCCCTTGGGGCATTGGTTTCTGCGCGTATGTAGAGGAATTACGACATTTGATTGTGAGGCCCGTGGTGTAATGGTTATCATATCTGACCGGCAATCGGAAGATCCGGGTTCGATTCCTGGGTGGTTACCTCATTTTTTCATTTGTTTTGTTCTCTCACTCTCATCTTGCGTGGAATATTCTCCTATACAAGCGTCGTTCTTTACATTAATTATACTGCGTGTTTGCAGTTTAAATATATATATATATATATATATATATATATATATATATAATATATATATATATACAGGGTGTCCCATAAGTCTGGCATCATAGGAGAAATTCATATTTTTCTATTTCTACAAACCATAATTCATATTTTTCTTATGCTCGGGATTCCAATTTTCCATCCACCATTCAGTTCAGTGATGAGGCTGTTTTTTATGGAAATGGTGAGGTAAATCGACAGAACACCCGCTACTGGTCTCAAAACAACCCTCACTGGTATACCTCTTCAAAGGAACAAGATGTATCTCGGGTGATGGTATGGTGTGGCATTTGGAAGGATCGCATCATAGACCCCCTCTTTTTCGATGAACATATCACTGGAGGCACCTACCTACCTACATATGCTCAAGGAAGAAGCATTTCCCAGTGTCTTGAATGAAGAAGGAAATTTCCCAACATGGTTCCAGCAAGACGGCGCTCCTGCACATTACAGCACCCAAGTAAGGGAATACCTGTACCAACAATTCCCTGGTCATTGGATAGGATGTCGAGGGCCTGTGGAATGGCCAGCTAGAAGTCTGGATCTCACGCCACTAGATTTTTATCTCTGGGGCCACTTGAAAGCGCTGGTATACGCAGAGAAAATTAGGAGTGTTGAACATTTGCAGCAGCGCATTATTGGGGCATGTAACACCATTACTCCTGTATCATTCACTGTGTGCTTGCTGACTGGGTATCACATCTGAATTTGTGTATTGAAAACAATGGTGGACATATTGAGCACGTTCTGTAAATAAAAGCTTTTGTTTTGCCTTTTTTTATTATTTTTCCTATGATGCCAGACTTATGAGACACCCTGTATAACAAATAAAACATTAAATCATGACATGTTAAATTTCATGTTGTTTTCTGACCATCTGTATAGGCCTTATTTTTGTTTGTGTCCATTTGTCAGAATTCTATACTATCCAAGTTTCTAATTTCTGTGCCTGACCAAATAAATTTGGAGAGGACATACTGGTTTTACACTTGCCCATTGATCCATCCATTCATTCATCCATCCATCATGCCTGTGCCTGCAACTAAATAAATTTGAAGGGGACATACTGGATTTCACTTGTCCATTCATCTTTATAGAAGATGAATCATTATTAATCATTATTAACCATGAATCATTATTAACCTTTATTAATTTATTAATAATAATAAAATAAATAAATTTTTTTCAATTTACAATGACATGAATAATTGTGAAACTCGATTATTTATTTTATTTAATTTGGCCCTTAAGCTTTAGGCTTTACTAGGCTCTTATTAAAAATAAGCAGCTAGTTGTTATAAATTAATAATAATAAATAAATTAAATAAGTAAATAAGTATTATTAATAGTTAAAATATGTATTACAATATTAATGGACAATATTAAACAATATTAGTGGACATTAATCCTAGATTTTTGTTAGTGTGCCATTATTAATTGGGATTTCAACTGGTTTTAAACAAATTTACATTCACAATATTTTTTATATCAGCATGCAAGTCATTCCATAGTTTCACTCCAATGAAAATGGATAGTTTTTGAGATGAAGACAATCTAAATTGAGGTATAACAAGCTTTGATCTATTTCTGGTCTGATACAAGTGGATTTCTTGATTAGTTACAAAATATCTATTTACCCATTGCAAATTAATGATTTTGTTCTTACACTTGTAAATAAAAATAAAATGTGCCAGTTTGGTTATATCATTGAGCTTTAGTAGGTTTAGCTCTTTAAATAATGCACTAGAGTGATCAAGGAAATCAGCATCAGATAATAACCTTATTGCTCATTTTTGGATGAAAAAAAGATACCATTTAATGCGTTGTTAGTGGAGTTTCCCCAAACAAGAGTGCAGTATATTATATAAGGAAGAACAAGAGTATGATAAAGAGTCAATAAAACTTGTTTAGGGACTACATTTCTAAGTTTAAACATTATAGCAACACTCCTTGAAATCTTTTTCACGATATAATTTACATGATCACTCCATTGCAAATTCTTATCTAGCATTACACCAAGAAATTTTGTTACAGTACACTCCTTTATGGCAATTTCATTAACATTAAGTTCATCAAGATATACATTTCTTTAGTAAAAATCATGAAATTTGTTTTAGTGGTATTTAGGAAGAGTTTATTGGTGGTCAACCATTTCATTACACTGATGCAGTGGCGTATCAAGGGAGGGGCGAGAGGGGCGACTGCCCCGAGTGGCACTTCCCGAGGGGTGGCAAATTACTGTCAGGCGGGCACAGTATGCAAAATTTTGGGTTTTTATGTTTTAAAATGCAGTTCAACGCAGAATTCTTGATGTTAGCAAACACGCTGTTTTCATTCCTTGCAATAACCACTCGCTGAACTTGGCTGGAGTTCATGCCGCGGGACTGAGTCCTAATGCTGTAACTTTCTTTGGAACAATTGAATGAATTTTCGTCTACTTTTCTTCCTCTACTCATTGTTGGGATGTCTTAACAAAACATTCCAAAATCACTGTCAAGCGAGTCTCTGATACGCGGTGGAGTGCTAAGTATGATGCTGTTTCTAGTCTTAAGAAGAACTTGACTCACGTTGTTAGTGCCTTGGAAGAACTGAGTGAAGGGGTCTCTGAAAATCTGGACACAAAGGGCGATGCTGAAGCTCTGTTGACCTCCATCATGTCATACATATTCATTGTGTACTTATTTTTCTGGGATCCAGTGCTGAAAGAAATCAATGATGCTCAGCTATATTTTCAAAGAAAGGGACTTGTTTTGGACCAGTGTGCATTAAAAATGAACTCTTTATCCATGTTTTTAACTAATGAACAAGAGGCAGTAGTATCAAATGCTGCAGATGCCGCTGAAGAGTTCTGTAATGAAATGGATATCAGTGCAGAGTCAGGAGATGGAGAAGAATGCCTGGAGAGCAAGCTTGTGATGCTGGATTGACCGTGCAAGAGGATGTACGCAGAGAATTTTTTTAAATCATGGATTGTTTATTAGCAGAAATTGAAAAACGCACAGTTTGTCTTAAAAACATGAATGATCGCTTTGAATTTCTGTCTCCTTCGTACCTTTTGAATCAGTCCAAAGATGAAGAAATTAATACCAAGGTCAATAATTTTTCTTCCATCTACAATGACATTAATCCAGGAAGTCTACTGGAAGAAATAAAGCGTTTGCACAGACATTTGCTCAGTTTCGAAAGCATAAGCGTCGACGATGATCCAAAGAACTGGGATATGTTAAAACTACTTCAGTGGATCGTTAAATGGGATCTAGTGGAATCTTTGCCTCATATAACAATTGCCCTCCGGATCTGTCTAACTACATGCATGTCTGTGGCAAGTTGCGAACAAAGTTTCTCGAAACTGAAACTTATAAAAACTTACCTCAGGTCAACTATAAGTCAATCTAGACTGAGCAATTTGGCGATTATTTCAATTGAACGCGAAGTTGCAGAGACAATGGACATAGAAAAAATCATTCATGAATTTTCTGTTATGAAAGTCCAAAAATTTAACACAGCATTATACATTATATAGTTATTGTTAAAATTATGTAGTGTATTATGTACGGTACATTATGTAGTATTGTTAAAATTGAAGTTGCTTTATTTAAGTTTTTCTTCCAATAAAAGTTTTGTTTAGAAGTGTATTTTTGTAAAGGAATTGTTTTTAAAATTGAAAATTGTTGGGGGGGGGGCGTTGGCATTTTCGTCCCAAGCGGCAAAAAGTATTGGTACACCTCTGCACTGATGAATTCTGAATGAAATATATTCTTAGCTGTATTAACATCTTTGCAAGAAAAAGAGACAGTTGTATCATCTGCAAACATTATGAAGTTCAGTATATCAAATGAATGTGGAAGGTCATTTATATACCGTATAATAAAAATAACAGTGGACCCAGAACTGAGCCCTGTGGCACACCATGTTTGACAAGCGCTTTAGTTGAGCAAACCTTATTTACTGATACAAAATGATATCTATTGGACAAATAACTTTTAAACCAATCACTGACTGCTCCTCTAAAGCCGTAACAATATAATTTATTAAGTAGAATATTATGGTCTATTACATCAAACGCCTTACTCAAATCCATAAATATTGATATCATTATTTCTTTGTTCTCCTTAGCTGTATTTACATTTTCCATAAGATTTAAAATAGCTATTTCCGTTGTTTTATTATTACGGAAGCCATATTGATTTGGAGATAATAAATTGTAGGATTCTAAATATCGCTGCATTCTACTTTTTATAATTTTTTCAAAAACTTTGCTGAACACAGATAATGAACACACCGGCCTGTAATTTGTTGCTAGTGTAGGATCAACCCCTTTAAAAAGGGGTGTTATACAACCAGTTTTTAGCATTGATGGGAATATTCCTTTGGAAATACTTTGATTGATAATTTTAGCCAAAGTTACAGGTATCTTTAACAAGTTTCAATATAGGTACAGGAATGTTATGAATGTTATTTTTTGTATTTTTTAATTTACCAATAATATTCTGGACCTCAGTAGAGGTAGCAGGAACAAAAAAAAATGAATTTAGTGGGCTGGGTGGCATATATTCTAGAGGTGAGTGATCATTATTTATTAATTGTGAGCGAAGCTTATCTGCTATTGAAGTAAAATGTGCATTTAAAGAGTCTGCAATAGCAGTATCATCAGTAATTTCTTTATCATCAACATTTAATTTCTCTATTGAATTTTTCTTAATCTATCCATTTGTCTGTCACACTTTCATGCCTAGGCTATAACTTTATTTTTGAACCATTCAACATAAATTGATGAAATTTTACACACACACACACACACACACACACACACACACACACACACACAGATGAACATAAGATGTGTTTTGAGCAAGACTCAGGGGTGGGGGTCCATTCATCAAATGTTGATCACAAATAGATGTCAAAGGTCAAGTGGTGTTTTTTCTTTTCAGCATTATAAAACCTCATACACATATTATTACAAGCAAGAATTGGATCATTGCATCAAAGGCAAAGGTCACTAATGTGGGAGGGGCTATTGATGTTATTCTGATGTAGTTTTTGTTGTATCATTGTTGGCTACTTCATTATCTATGTCAGTTAGCATGGTAATGATAATGAATAGACATGGAGTTAATTACTGTTCCTTGTGGTACTGAGCTGTATACCTCCATTTCTGATGATTATATTTCTTGAACTGTAACAACTTTCTGACATTCTCTGAGGAAGTTATCAATAGATCCATTTCCTTACTTTGCCTGCTATACCCATATATTTAATTTTATAATGGTATTATTCTATGACCACATTCGTTGAATGGCTTGTCAGAGTCTGTATATTACATCATAATTTTCACTGTTCTGAAGTGCATCAATAATATTATAATATTCTATGAACTGTGATGCATACAATCTTTCTCATCAAATCCTTGTTAGTTTTCATTGAATTTTTCCTATGCCTCCAGAAGTCCACAGTATTTTTTCTTAAATTTTGGTGAGATGGGATGTCATTGACACTGGTCAGTATACCAAGGTTTTTGCTTGAGATCTGTTATATATAGGAACAGTGTTCACTCTCTTCAGGATGTCCAGTATTTTTCCTGTATCCACAGCTCTCCATATCCAGTACAGGGACAAAGCTATTTAATATTTACAATTTTGACTCAGTGTCACATTCTATTTGTCTGGATCTACTGCCATGTGATTTCAGTTGTCCTATAGCTCATGCTCTATTATCTGGTGTAAAATCAAAATTAGTTATGTTCTTTCCTTGTAATTCTTCTAAAAAGTTATTTTTAGGTAGCTATTCTCTCAATTACTCAAGCCCAATAATCCAGTTTATCATTGATCACTTTTGCTGGTATTGTTGTCTATGCACTGCTTTAATTTTGCATCCACTATCTTCTTTTTTGTAGAACATTGTCTGCTTTTGTTTCAAAATTATTTCTTTCTGTGTGGTTGTTTTTCTTCAGAGCATGTTTTTCCAAAGTTTCTTGCATCTTCTCTTCAAAGGTTATTAGCATCCCTTCCATTGTTTTATTCTTGAAAATGGTTTCCAGTCTATTGTTGCTATGCTTCATTTGATATCTCCCCAATTTGTAGGGTTGGAGTTTAGATCGAAGTTTGAAATTTGCTTCATATTGTGCATACATTTTCTTTCTATACCCCCCCCCCCCCAACACACACACACCACACACACACACTAAAAAAATTATCATATACAGATTTTACAACCAACACTGCATATGTAAATACCCCTCCTCTGAAATGTTCAAATAATTTAATTTTCCCCTAAAATATCAATAAGGTGCAAATGATTTTAAATATTCATTAATCTAAAGGACATCAGTACAGAGAAAAGTCTGGCAACTGAGACAGTTACAAACCTTAATCAAAGGTACAGAAAAAACCCATAGCTTTTTGTTGTTGCATTCCATTAGAATTTAAATAAGTGAAGTGATCTGACAAAATCCAAATCAGTCTTTACAAAAGTCATACACACACATTTTTCTTTCACATTAACAACCTTAGACCTTTAATACATTTTTATAAATCCATTTAATATACTTAATGAAAACTTTAAAATTAACGTTATACATATAATAATAATAATAGTCGTCTTTTAAAATCCCTGTTAAGGTTCATATTATGCTATTCACTTTGAATCTTATATGTTAGTCTAGTACCTTATTTCAACATTTTTTTTCAACTCGTGCGCAAATTTTGTTTGCTTTTTTTAACTCTATGATGTTCAGCCTATCCTTTTTTCCCTACATGTATTTTAGTTCAGTTTAAACAGGAAGAAATATGTATTTGTCATTAAAGACCAGCACTTCTTATCACCTCCAAAGTGGTAGTTTATGCCAAGGCTATGAAGAAAATGTGTAATTGATGCCAAACAACATGCAGGCACTGTGTGTGTATATATATATATATATATATATATATATATATATATATATATATATACACAAACTCAGAATGGTTCCCTGAGAACATTATATGTTAAACACAGACCGTGCATGGAACAAGGAACTCTTCTGGGAAAATTAAATCCACTATAGTCCGAATAAGTAATGGTAAATGACAAATACCATAGTTTTTTTTCCTTTTTCATGATTTTAGCCCGACGTGGGCAATGGGTCTCTCGCAAAGAGATCCCATAAATATAGCTTCCCTCACCAGCTATCTGCAAAGCAGACAGGATCCAGCTTTGGGACGTGGATCTAGGGTTTAAAGCAAGCCTAGATCCCTACACTCAGAACCTCTATATAAGTAAAAGACTCGTTGCATTCACGTCGTGTTGAATAAATCAAAGAAAAAGGGGGTAACTATTGTATTTTTAGCCAAAAAAAAACCAAAACTTAAACCTCAACCGGGACATTGAGCGTCCACTTTTCAAGGCACGTCCCAAAGCTGGATCCTGTCTGCTTTGCAGATAGCTGGTGAGGGAAGCTATATTTATGGGATCTCTTTGCGAGAGACCCGTTGCCCACGTCGGGCTAAAATCATGAAAAAGGAAAAAAACTATGGTATTTGTCATTTACCATTACTTATTCGGACTATAGTGGATTTAATTTTCCCAGAAGAGTTCCTTGTTCCATGCACGGTCTGTGTTTAACATAATTATATATATATATACACACACACACCTTGTAACCTCATAGCAGTTTCGTGCATTGGTCTCTTCACATGAAGGTTGAGCTGGTGGCCCTACCTCTAGGCCTGGCTTGGTGGAGGAGTGAGTTGCTCTCTTGTACTCTCCACCACATAGCCAGGTACACCTGGCTCATCTGGTACCATCCTGAGCCAGACATCTAATATTCTTTTGAAAACTTCAACTTTGACACACGTCATGTTTCTGAGGTCCTTTGGAAACTGGTTAAAAAGTCTTGGGCCCCCTAACAACCAAGCTATTCTTCAGTGTTGAAGAAGTCCCTTGTTGGGCCTTTAATTTAGCAACACTACACATTCTGTCTTTCCTATTTTCCAGTGTGGTTTGGATGGTAATTGGGTTTAGTTTGAGGTTTGGTACCAGTTTTTTAATCATTTTGCGTGTACAGTATATATTGTGGTGTACCTCTCTCTTCTTCTTTCCAGGGAGTACAGATTTCGTTTACATAGTCTTTCCCAGTAGTTGAGTTCTTTGTAGCCATTAATCTTGGCTGTGATATGTCTCTGAATATCTTGTAGTTTATTAATTTCTTCCTTCTTGTATGGGGATGTCAAGACTGAGCAGTAGTCAAGTTTTGGTATGATCAGTGTTTTCAGCAGGGGAATCATGACTGTCTTGTCCCTTCTTTTAAAGGTTAGTACCTGTCCTGCGACTCTTTTTTGCTTTGTTTATTGCTATCTGATTTTGTGTCAAATTTTGTCTCATAGGTCATTATAACCCCCAAATCTATTGCTTCCATGCTTCTCTGAATTTCCTGTCTGTCTGGGGAATAGTATGCTCTCTAAGTTCCTCATTTGTACCACATCTCAAGAGCTGAAAATTTCTCAGTGTTAAATGTCATGTTATTTTCTTCTGCCCATTTGTATAATCTGTTTGTGTCCCTCTGCAAGGCCTCCACCTCTTTTGTACTGCTGGTTTTTCTGCTGATCTTTGTATTGTCTGCAAAGAATGTTACTATACTGTTGCTGCTTACTTCATTGTCTATGTCATTTGCATGATAATGAAACGGAGCAGGGCCAATACTGTTCCTTGTGGTACTGAGCTGTGTACTTCTGATTCTGATGTTATAACTTTAATTTTAACGACATGTAGATGTTCTCTGAGGAAGTTGTAGATCCATTTTCCAACTTTACCTGTTATTCCAATCTGTTTCATTTTATCCACTTTCCTACCGTGATCACATTTGTCAAAAGGTGTTCTATAGTGCTCTATAAGTTGTGATGGGCATGATTTTCCTGATCAGAATCCATGCTGATTTTCATTGAGTCTTTCCAGTGTCTCCAAGATATCATAGATTTTCTCTCTAACTATTCTTTCAAATACTTTGGTAAGATGGAACATCAGAAACACTGGTCTATAGTTTTTTGCTTGAAATCTATCCCCTCCTTTATATATAGGGACAATGTTTGCTCTTTTCAAGATACTCAGTATTTCACCAGAGTCTAGGGATCTTCTCCATACCCAGTATAATCAGTAATGCGTTCCATTTGTTTGGACCTGCAGCTGAGTATGATTTCATTTGTCCTTTAGCTGAATGCTATATCTCCTGGGGGTAAAACCAAAATCTGTTGTACAATCTCCTTGCAATTTCTTCACTTTTTGGGGTCATACTGGGCTCTCAATGTTTCATATATTTCTTTTAGATCATTAGTTAGTTCATTATTTCCTTTCCTTAAGGGCCCAATAGTGGCACACATTTTTGTTTTTCTTTTTGCATAGCCATAGAAGTATTTTTAGATTACTTCTATTGCCTTTTCCTCTTCCCTCTCTGTATGGGCCTGTCAATATTCTTCAGCTTTTCTTGTATTACTTTCCTGGTATTGTTACCTCTGCAATTCACTAACTTCTCCACTACTCCCTTTCTTTTGCAGAAAATTGTTTGCTTTTGCCTTTCAAACCAGTTCCTCTTTCCTGTGCTGTGCTTTCAGAGTATATTTTTCTAAAATTTCCAGCATCTTTTCTTCCGAGATTGTTAGGATTTCTTTGGTTGTTTTAGTCTCAAAAACTGTTTTCCACCCTATTTGGTCTGTGTGTGATCTAATTGCTTCCCAATTTTATATTCTTGGAGTTCAAGTTAAAAGTACCAAATTTGCTTCTTTTTTCAGTATAGTTATTATCAGTCAATTTTTTATAGTCACTG